>CABHPQ010171273.1:2589-13863 GCA_902168405.1 Peromyscus aztecus
GAAAAGAAGATTCTGAGAGCAGTACCACTGCTTCAAAAGACATGGGAATTTCTGAATTTAACGTTGGACTATTAAAGTATTGGTGAGAATGGGGACATACTTTAGTACCCCACTGTTGGAGAATGTATAAATTTAAAGTTAGTACAGTAGGCAGAATTTGTGGGCAGGGCAAAGTGATCTTCTCCCTGAACTCAAACAATGAGGAAGCATGGGACATTTTGTTGAAAGACTGAATTAAAATAAAAATCAGTCAGTGTTCAGGACTTATGTGGAGTTTAGATGCTTCTCACCATCTTATTATGATCCTTCCTCATGATTTTATTAAGCTTAGCAGCTGGCATCTTTACCCATGCTGACCCCTAACTATTTTTTGACACAAAAACTTGCCCAGTCATATGTTATTAGCAGAATCTTCCAAAATTAGTTCTTTTTCCTTTCAAGAAAAATTGCAACAGTCTGATCTTTTAAATTCAAAGGTGATATTGCATATAATTTTCTTAGTCTACTTTACTTTAATCATTTTTATTCATCATAATGTGAGCATTTGATATAATCTCTTATCTTTCTATCATACTCTTTCATAGGTTGAATGTCATCTTTATTTAAATCAGAGTAAGCTGCTGGAATACTGCAAATCAAAAGATATTGTTCTGGTTGCCTATGGTGCTCTGGGAACCCAACGATATAAAGAATGGTAATATGAAAAAGAGTATACCTGAAGCAAGACTGTCAATTAGCATCACAACACTCAATTTTCAGGGAGAGAGGGATCTTTCTTTAGAAGAACCTGGTGAAGCAGAAGTTGGTGGTTCAGGGACTCCTGAGTAGCCATGGAGTCTTAGTTTCTTTTCCTATGGCTCTGACAGAATACTCGTAAAAGAAAAACTTCAGGGGGAAAGGCCTGGTTATAGTGCACAGTTCCAGGCTACAGACCATAATGGTAGGGAAGTCAGGGTGTCAGGAGCTGGAAGCAGGTGGTCCCTTTACATTACAATCAAGAAGCAGAGAATGACAGAAGATCACTAATGATCTGAGCACTTTCTCCATTTATACAGTCCAGGATCCCCAGCTCAGGGGAATGGTTGCAGTCACAATTAAAACGGGCCTTCCCACATCAATTCTCATAATAAGATCATCCCCTATAGGCATCCCTGAAGCCCATCTTGCAGATGATTCTAGACTTTGTCCAGTTGACAGTTATCCATAACCATCGTGTCCAGTCTAATATGTGCCCTCTACTGTGTTTTGAAGCACCATCAAAAACCTTGGCCTCCACAGTTCATTTCTACTTTCCTGCTAGGGTGGACCAGAACTCTCCAGTTCTCTTGAATGATCCAGTTCTTTGTGATGTGGCCAAAAAGAACAAGCGAAGCCCTGCCCTGATTGCACTTCGATACCTGCTTCAGCGTGGGGTTGTGCCCCTGGCCCAGAGTTTCAAAGAAAATGAGATGAAAGAGAATTTACAGGTGATGAGCTCTCCTTCTTAGGGTTGTTACATAGTGTCTTCCATGTGCTTGCTTCCTTCAAATTTCTGTGAACATTTTTTAGTTCAAGCCTATATTTCAAGCATTTTCTATACATGTAAGCTTTCAGGTGCATTGAGAAAAGTTTTGTCTACAATATAAACAGCAGCGTGACTTGATAATAGTGTTGGAGACGACGTAGAATTTGCTTTGCTTTGTTAGCCAAGTACTACATACCCCTTTCCTTTGCATTTCTTTTTTATGTTGTGAAATGAGGGATCTGGACTGAGTAACTTTGATTCTAGAAATTTTTATGGTTTTATTTTAATTCATTGCATGCTTAGCTATTCTAATATTCATTATATATATATATATAAATATAAATATATATATATATATAGGTTAATTGTGTATTTCTGTCTTACTCATTTGCCTGTTGATTTTTTTGAAGTTTCACATAAGTATACTTTATTATAGTATAAAATGTTAGTAGTTAGTAAAGAAACCATTCTCAAGTAGTTTAATGTAAATAACTACTTAAGAATGTTCTTTGAAAAGGCAAAAGATTTATACGATCTGACGAGAAACCAGAGAATGGGATTGTTAACCTTGGTCTTTGAGCAGATACTGTTACCAGGTGGTGGAGGTGCATAGGGGAAAGAATAGTGCAGAGTAAGGTACTATGCCTGTTGGATGGTTCCCGGTTGTCTAGCCATTGTTCCGGTGTGCATTTCAGTTAATGTTGCCACGTATTAGAGGATAAGTCCCAGTGCCCAAAGGATGTTAGTAGTAGCAAAACAGTCACTATAAATGTCCTGCTAGTCTTTTGGAAGGGCTGTCTTCTGGAGGTTATCTTTGTAATACTCTTACCAGAATCATCCTGAACTGGAGTTGTGCAGAGAAGAGCATGGATGAGGGAAGAGCTCTTTGCTAGAACCATCACATATAGAAAACTGTTAAAGCTGTACCCAGGGATCCATATGTGCATTTTCTGGGAAGATACTTGTGTTTCTTGTGCACAAAGTTCATTTCACAACATCTGAAATTCATAAATGTCCTAAAGGAGAGGATATGGTTAAAGGGATAGCTTGACAGATTGACAGAAAAGGTTCCTCTTGAGCATAGAATTGTTAAACCATGTCTGGACAGTGTGAGTTAATTCATGTTGCTAGGCTGACTGTGGAGGGGCAGAGGGAGGCTCACAGGGCGAGCTGTGTTGAGACTGATATCCCTAGAAGCCCTGCTGTAGGTGCATCTTCGGCTCCTCCATAGGAATATGTTTATTGAGCAGGAACACACCTTCTTCCTCATATTTTAGCATATACATCTGATGATAAACTTAGGAATGCTGTACTTCATGTGGTCTGTGGCTTTGTTTTCTTGTAAGTTGAGCATCAAGGAATGCAGAATTTTAATTGTAACTTTGTCAGTACTTCTATCTAGAGGCCTGCTGCCATTTTTGTCTTCTATGAAATTTTTGTTGCCAAGGAAGACAGGGTTGTAGTTTTGTCTGACAGATTGAGATAGCGTGGTGTATTCTTGGTTATCAAAATACTCGTGTAGCATGGGGTTTTTAGTTGGTGAATACTCGCAATGTGGGGGAAAGCATGGCACATCCTGTATAATCTCAATTCCCTAAATGTGTGTACACTTGCAGCATCTAGAAGGACACATCAAGCTGAGCTGCTTGTGACTGAGTGGCTGTTCTTGGCTTCTTGTGTTGTGTTTGCTGTACATACTACAAATAAACGCTTCTTTTAAAAGCTTAAAAAAAGAATGTTCTTTGATTTAAAACATTTGCTTTACTTTAGCCTGGACTCAGTGAAAATTATCTGTCTTTGCTGAGTTGCTTCACATCTCTTCAAGGAACTCTTGTACATATATTCAGGACAATGCTGCCCCTCAGTCTCAGTGGACTGATCTTCTTCTCGGTTCCATATAGGTTTTCTACAACTGACAAGTTTCCCAGGTGTCTGCACTTAGCCCTAAACCAAGCCAGTGAGAAGCCTTTTATGACAAGCACAGGGTTGAAGAATCACTGCTTCTGTCACGTTCAAGTGTCCA
The DNA here is from genome assembly GCA_902168405.1 of Peromyscus aztecus. Lineage (NCBI taxonomy): Eukaryota > Metazoa > Chordata > Mammalia > Rodentia > Cricetidae > Peromyscus > Peromyscus aztecus. Next base: position 6,117 of record CABHPQ010171273.1, read on the forward strand.
GTGCAAGTTTCACAGCTGCCAAGATTCAAGGGGTTACAAGTAGACATCTCCTCCGTGAGGGAAGGTGTAAAGTCACTTCAACAGTGTGCAGATCAAGAGTGTGGATTGGTTCCCAAAAGCCAGCCAACGCCTTGGGGACAGCCCCTGCTCCCATTGCTAGGAGTCCTACAAGTAGACCAAGCTACACAACTGTCACACGTGTGTGGAGGACCTCAGTTGGTCCCATGCTGGCTCCCTGTCTGTTGGTCCAGACTCTGTGAGCTCCTACGAGCCCAGGTCACTTGTTTCTTTGTGTTCTCATGTGATGTCCTTGACGCCTCTGGCTCATATAATTCTTCCTCCCTCTCTTCTGCAGGATTCCCCGAGCTTGGCCCAATGCTTAGCTATAGGTCTCTGCATCTGTTTCCATCAGTTACTGCATGAGGGCTCTCTGATAACAATTATGGTAGTCACTAAACTATGAGTATAGCAGAATATCATTAGACATCATTACCTTCACATTTTTTCCCCAATCATGTTTGGTTCTATCCTAGGTCTCTGGGCTATCCAGGCTCTGGGTCTTGAAGCTGCAGACAGTGTCAGGGGTGGGCTCACTCTTGTGGTATGGGTCTGAGGCTGGACCAGTCATTGGTTGGCTGTTCCTACAATCTCTGTGTCACTCTTTCCTCCCTCCCCTCCATACTTCCTATAGGCAGGACAGACAGTAGGTCCAAGGTTGTGTGGCTGGGCCAGGATCCAAATCCTTCCACTGGAAGCCTTTTCCCTCCAGTCACAGGAGATGGCCAGTTCAGGCTAAGCATCCATCATTGCTGGAAGTCTTAGCTAGCTAGGGTCATCCTTGTAGATTCCTGGAGTTTCCTTTGTACTAGGTTTCTGATTGACCCCAAAACGCCCCCCTTTCCAGTCATTTCTTTCAATGCTCTCCCCCTCAATACACCCCCGAACCAGATTCTTCATGTTCCTATCTCCACTCATCTCCAGTCCACTCATGAGATCTCTTCTATTTCCTCTTCCCTAGGAGATCCATGCATCCTTCCTTGGACCTGTCCTTGTTACATAGCCTCTCTGGGTCTGTGGATTGTAACATGGTTATCCTTTATTTTATAGCTAATATTCACTTATAAGTGAGTACATTGCCATGCCCAGCCTTAATACAAGAGAAGCCTAGTCCTACCTCAACTTAATATGCTATGCTTCGTTGATAGCCATGGGAGTCTTGTCCCTTTCTACACAGACACAGAGAGGAGGGGACAAAGGGGTACAGAGGTGAGGTGTGGGGGAGGGAATGGGAGGAGTGGAGGGAGGGGAAACTGCAATTGGGATGTAAAGTAAATGAAGAAATTTAGTTTAAAAAATTGATATTAAAACCAGAGCAGCAATTGAATCAGAGGTGCTTCTGATACTTAAGCCTGGCAGACAGCTACAACTGCCCCACTGTTGTAGGGAAGTATTGCTGATGTTCCTAGGAATGCTGCTGGAGAAGGAGAATAAGCCCAGATTTTGTAATAAATGCCAGCAATGTGTGCAGAATTGTACAGGCGTGAGAGATTGACGATGTGTGGAACTTATGTATGTATTATATATATATGTGTGTGATAAATATATACATTTGATAAATACGTAAGGTAAATCATGTAAGTATATGTAATATTTATCATCTATAATTATATGTGATGTGATATGGTCTATATATGATCATTTGACAATGATATACATATATACACACATACAAATGAACACTGGTATTTGAAGGGTAGAAGTATACAAGTGTAACAATTTGTAATTCTAGGTAGTGAATTATAAGATGTTCTGTTTTCTGAAACAAAAAGAAATATGGATTATGAGTTTTCTGCATTTACATAGTCTCAATAGTGACTGTTATGCACATTCAGAAGAGTTTGCTGAGTTGCCTTCTCCCAAATTTTGCTTGTTCTCATTCTCTTTTTATTACTTCATGAGAAAAGGGCATCTACTACAGTCTTCGCACTCTTACTATGTGATTGAGCATCACATCTTTTCACTTGTCAGGAAGAGTCTCCTCACTGTTTTACCAAGGTTTTGTGTTATTTCCCCCAAATTATTCTCTAAATTGTAGTTTTTATATATTGTAAAATATGGATCCAGAAAGATATATGTAATTTTAAATGACTTATTCAGAATAATTTCATTTATGAGTTCTTTTCTGTGTTCAATTGTTTTATTTACTCTCTCCCACTACCCTAACTATGTGTCTTACTAGATTCAGCAGTTGTTAAACTGTTGACGAATTTCCTTGTCCTTCCCTCTATCTTTCTCTGTCTCCATATTTTTAAGGCACCAAGGGACTTACCACTGCATCTGTTTTAAGATGTGAACAATTAGTGAAAATCATTTTGAAGTTAAAATGTCTCAAATTTAAATTAGAAGACCCTTTTGAAAGCCAGCTCTTTTGTCCTACATGAACATGATATAATTAGAGTTTGGATACATCTTGACTTATATAATATTGAATGAGCAATTGTTTACATTTTAGTTATTCATCAATTTATTACAAAATGTACTTCCCATGTAAATCACTGTTTTGTGTGATGTATTTAAAAAATTTGCTCTAGATTTCTTGGAAACTATGTAGGTGATGCCATTGTCTTTGGATGATGTTAAATGTTTTGTTTGTTTGTCTGTCTGTATTTTCTCATCTGTGGTACTGCAATTTTAATATATCTCAAAAGCAGTTTTCTTTCATTTTTACTTGTTATTTATTAACCATGAATGCTTTGGTAAACAATGTTCATTATTTTTAGAAACATATATACTACTCACATTGCCTTTGAGACATAAAATCTGATTCATTCAAATGCCAAAACCTTTTGTTTTCCTGAAAGGTTTTTGAATTCCAGTTGTCTTCTGAGGATATGAAAATCCTAGATGGCCTGAACAAAAATTTTCGGTATCTTGCAGCTGAGATGTAAGTAATTTTGATAAACACCTCACCTTAATTAGTTTCAGGTCCAAGTCTCTCCCTTGCTCGAAACCCAGTGTCTTATTCATCCTTATAGTTTCCCTTGGAAAATAGTTAATACAACATTTGTTTCTGAGATTTGAAAATATGGATGTGTCATTGCAAAACATAGAGACAGTTTTGAAAATCATGTTCAAAACTAAGAAAAGAACCTTCAGGAAAAAGCACTATTGCATAGTAGCATTAATAGCCACCCAAAGATCTTTAGTTTCCCTTCATGATCTGTGGTTACAAAATTTCATACTGGAAACAGGTAATAAATTGCAAACAAAGACTGCATATCTATATATCTATATCTCCATCTCTATATATGTACATATTCAACTGTCTATCATCTATACATCTACATCTGCTTGTTGCAATTTTAATTCTCAATAGAAATAAATATGATAATGTTTGAAGGAGAATTAGAAAATCTACAATACCATGTACAATTGGTATATGTGTTATCATTAGTAAGATTTTTTTAGTAGAGTGCAGAATGAAGGCAAAGGAGAGATATAGCTCAGTGAGTGAGCCATTGTTGTAAGTAATGAATAATTCTTGTCACACTTTAACAATGAATGATTTTTATCACTGCATATTTTGGATTGTTATTTATATATAGAGGTCTACATATTATACAGTTAGCTCCTTGGACATGGATGCCCATCTTATTAATGCCATTCTTTCCTGAGTCTAATACATTACTTTGTGCGTAATGGGCAGTGAGTGAATAATTAATGGATTACTAATAATTAAATGGAAATGAAAGTAGTAGGCATAAATATATTTTAAGGCATATTAGGGCATTTTCATGTTGATCAATATCTAGAGTTACCTTAAACTAAAGTGACTCATACTTTTTCTCCTTTCTTTGGAGACTGAAGTTCGGAAGGATTTTTGGCTCTTCTTTCTTTGATTGATGCAAAAATGAAGCTAAGGGAGATGAGTCTTTATGAACACTGGTCTTTGTGTGTTGTGTTCTAGGCAAAGGGACATAATAGGAAAAATGTATAAATAAATAATATTTTAAAAACATTTCTAATAAATGTTTGTAAGTGACTGTCAGAATATCACCTTCTGCAACATATCAGGGAATGAAGAGATTAACTTTCACCTCGATGGTGACTTCCTAGATGTTACGTCTTTTGCATTGCAAAAGTGGATCATACAGTGCATGTTTGTTTTTATTTCCTATTTCAGTCTTGCTGGCCACCCTGAATATCCATTTTCTGAGGAATATTAACATGAAGACCTAGTCATGACTATGACTCTGACTGAAGTTATGGTGTGTGGACAGTGATGTTGGTGATGGGACTCAGATGCTGTTTGGTGGATGCCTCATTTCCAGTCAATCTTGGCTGCTTACCAACTCTCACATTCAGCTGAAACTCCTGCCAACAGTCTTGAAGAAAAGGGATTTAATTTTCACGACGCTTCAAAATAAATATAACATGTTCTCCTCAAAAGATACTTTATTTTTTTAATGAGTCATTATGACACAAAACTGGTTTTGGTGGAAGTCTGTGGGTGGTGTTTGGAGATGATGATTTCCATTTTATAAATATTTCAGACTTGGGGTAGGTGGTATTTTCAGACCCGGGAATGGCTGTTAGTAGTTGTTTGTGAGTCAGTGGTCCTCTAGCCATGAGTCAACAAGAAAACACGGCACACAGTCTGTGATTTTCAGTCTGGAAGGTGAGACACACATGGAAAGGTTGATCAACAGTTCCCAGGCTCTCTCTAGCTGCTTAGCATTAGAGTCTTGGAACTGGAGAGTGAGGCATTCCTGAAAAGGTTAGACTAAAAAGGTGACATGAGAACCAGCCTAATAGGACCATTCAAAGTCAGGATGGGGGACTTCAGGAGAAGGGAGTTGATCATAGATAGCTCTACCTAGAAATGATGCCAAAGTTGATTTTTTTCCTTTTTTCTCTCTCTTTTCTTTTTTGAAGATAATTACATCTCACAAACAAAAGGAGATTTTCACAAATTTAATCCAAGGACATATCAGAGAGTTATTGCTAGCATTATTTTTGTAAAGATACAAAAAAAGAGAATGAACTTTAATTTTAATGAATTTAAAAATACTTACAAGAATTGTGATGCATTGATGGAATGTGATCTCCGAATCCCTGAAAATTTAGTGTGTAAAGATGTCAACACAATGTTGGGCTAGGAAGCTTCACATTTTCCCCATGGAAACATCAGAAAAACCATGTAACCCAGGCTAACTGTCTAATAGGCTCTGGTAAGCAGTCAGCTGTTTACAGAAACCAAGTAAAGATGCAACTGTTAGTAACAACAGGATCCCCAAAATAGGTAGTTTTACATCTCACACTGAGAAGATCTGCCTGCCTGGTAGCATGTGGTCTTGATATGTAGGTGGCATCAACAGTTACCAGTTAATTTTTCTTCAAAGCAACTGATCTTATTGGTCTTAATATGCCAAATCTGTGCTTATCATTTCAGAACAATTTTCTGACTACTTCCATTCTCACATAAAGCCTCACCTCATAAATAGCAGTTGACATTCGATATTAAGCCTAGGTTTATGGTGCTTTCTTTAGGAATTTTACAAATTATTTCTCACAGAATCTTTTATGTTCCATAGAAAATAATTTTTTTTTGCATTTGAAAATGACTAAAATGATGACCAATAGCTTTTTCTCAATGTTTAGAAAATTGAAAAGGAATTTAATGTTTTAGGAAAGAATTGAGTACTTAATATACCATTACCTTTTTTCCATATTAATTCTTATTTACTTTTGCTCAATATATTTTTTGAAAAAAGTATTTTTATTTTATGCATATATGTGTCTATATATATGTCTGTGTACTATATGCATGCCTGGTGCTATAAGAGATTAGAAGACGGTATTAGTCCTTTAGAAATGGAATTACAGATGGTTATGAGCCAGCATGTGGGTACTAGCAATCAAAACCTAGATCCTCTGGAAAATAAGCAATTTCTCTTAACTTTGAGTCATCTCTTCAGACCATGTTGCTCAATATTTTGATCTTCGTTTAGATTCACAACAGCCTATACTCTTGTTGTGGATTCACAAATGTTACAGAATTCTAGGAGATTTTAGATGTGTGGAAAGTGCAATGGAAGATGGGTGTGTATCATTTGTTTCCTTCACTTGCAATTGTTAGGATATCTCTATGTTATAAACCTACATCATATTGGCTGAAGTAACACAGAAATATTTACTTCCACGACAAGAAGTGTGGTGACAGACCGCACTCTGGATATTGTTCACTGAGCATCCTTATCTTCTTCCCTCTCCACTGGCACTAGTTCTGTGTGTTGATCTCATGGGTGAATGAAGCTACAGTAACTTCAGATCTCATGGAGCAGTAGTACAATATCCAACAGGAAAAAATATCCATCCTTTAAGAGCATCACTTACAAAGTAAAATTGAATAGTGCCCTAGCATAGTCCTCTCTCATGTAGCATTGGCTATGAATGGATCACAGCTAGCTTTGCACTGCGATCATGTGAAAAAGCCAATGAGATTAACAAGAATGTCTGAAACAATTACTTTAGAGGAAAAAAGGCATGATTGCTGCAGTCATAGGGAGAAAGTGATATTATTGAAAAGAGGGTGTCTGTGGGGCGTTTATCCACCACCCCCACAGCTTCCCAGAGTTTTCTTGAGTGTGAGCAGCAGGAAATATTAGATAGAAGGATTTATTGCGGAGAATATCGCAGAGATAAACAGATAGAAAATAAAGGAGAGCCTCGAGAGGGCCTGGAACCTTTTCCAACGGGCCCCGACTGTCTCTGCCCCAGGGTTTTTATAGAGACGCCAAGGGGGTGGAGCAAATGACCTCCTCCCCCAGCACAGCCAAGTGCAGACCATCTCAGCCACCTGCACTCAGGCCCGTGGTCCTAATCATCCTCTATGTGGATCTGCTGGGCAAAGTCACGAGGAACCCGAGAACGGCCCCCCACAGGTGTTATTGTTTTTCTCTGCTGAGTAGTATTCCATTGTGTATATGTACCACATTTTATTTATCCATTCTTCAGTTGAAGGGCATCTAGGTTGTTTCCAGGTTCTGGCTATTACAAACAATGCTGATATGAACATAGCTGAGCCAGTGCTCTTGTGGTTTGATTGAGCATTCCTTGAGTATATGCCCAAGAGTGGTATAGCTGCATCTTGGGGGAGATTGATTCCCAATTTTCTAAGAAAGCGCCATATTGATTTCCAAAGTGGCTGTACAAGCTTGCATTCCCACCAGCAGTGGAGGAGAGTTCCCCTAGCTCCACATCCTCTCCAGCATAAGCTGTCTTCAGTGTTTTTGATCTTAGCCATTCTGACAGGCATAAGGTGGTATCTCAGAGTTGTTTTGATTTGCATTTCCCTGATAATTAGGGATGTTGAGCAATTCCTTAAATGTCTTTCAGCTCTGGTGATGGGATGGCCAAACACCCTAATTGTCGTGCTAGAAACCCCATCCAATGACTGAGAGATCTGGAAGCAGAGATCCACGGCTAGGCCCTGGGTGGAGCTTCGGGAGTCCAATTAGCGAGAAAGAGGAGGGTCTATATGAGCGAGAATTGTTGAGACCAAGGTTGGATAAAGCACAGGGACAAATAGCCAAATGAATGGAAACACATGAACTATGAACCAATGGCTGAGAGGCCCCCAACTGGATCAGGCCCATGGGTGAATGGGTGAGACAGTTGTTTGGCTTGATCTGTTTGGGAGGCAACCAGGCAGTGGGACTGGGTCCTGTGCTCATTGCATGAGTTG
>CABHPQ010171274.1:15368-25463 GCA_902168405.1 Peromyscus aztecus
TGTTGCTGTTGCTGTTGTGCAGGACTATCCTCTGAGCCTAACTGCCGAAATCTTCAGGATGGGCCTGCTCCCCAAAAGATTACCACAGCTGGACTTGTTGACTCTTGATGTCCCTTCTTGGAAGCAGAGGACAAGGAGGGTTGTGAGACCCTCAGCTGAGTATCCAGCCACCCCTCCCAACAAGCTGTATGTAATTATGCCCTAACTGCTCATGGCCTCGAGGTCTCTGAGAGAGGCAAAAGGATGCAGGTGAGGATCTGAGGAGGGAGCACCATCATCCTGGGGACAGACCTTCCAGGGTGGCCACTTTAAGGCCACCCGCCCTCCTGTCTGTAACTGTCACCCCTCACCCAACGTTCAACCTGATACACTCATTGGTTCCCCAGAGTGAACGTGGGTGGATCAGCTCCTGGGTTTGCCATTGTGGGCATCTCCCCCACTGAAGGAATTTTAGCAATATGTATGTGCTTATGTATGAGTGAGTACACACATGTACAGGCCAGAAGTCAATCTTGGGTGATGTTCCACTTGATTTTTGAGACAGGGTCTCTTTAGTCTGGAGTTCACCAACTAGGCTAGTCTGGGTTGCCAGTGAGTCTCGGGGATCCCCCTGTCTCTGCCCCTCCAACTGTCCTGGAACTCACTCTGTACACCAGGCTGGCCTTGAACTCACACAGATCTGCCTGCCTTGCCTCCCTAGTGCTGAGATTAAGTGTGTGCACCACCACTGCCTAGCTTCATACCCAGTTTTTTAATGTGAGTTCTGGGCATTGAATTAGGTTCTCATGCTTACATGGCCAACACTTTGCTGTGAGCCATCTCCCCAGCATGCCATGTTTACTTGTTAACCTTATGAATCTATCACACACACACACACACACACACACACACACGTGTGTGTGCATGTACATATATCCCACCCCTCCCACTGTTCCTGTGTTCAAACTCTCTACCCCACCGCAGAGTATGTTCCCCATCCACATGCACAAATCAACAAGCCTCATAAAGCACTGGCTATGAGGGGATGAGATGTGATGTATGCAGAGTGCAGACACCAGGTCACTGAATGTGAATCTCCTTCTGTTAGCCCCAGGGCTCAAGCTTCCCTTTCAAAGGGAGTTGGTGGAGGCTGCTGGCTACCCCTGTGAATACCTGACCCTTCCAGGGCAAACTGGGGCTTTGTACACGCCAAGCCATCCATCCCTCTTGCAGAGGCAGATCCCAGTGAGGCATCTCTGTCCATCCATCAAGACTGTGGAGGAAGCCCAAGCGATCCCCAACTGCTGGGATTTTCTGTCCTCCGAGAATAACTTCCATTACCATCTTAGAGCAGCTGTGTCTACCGAAAGCAGTCCTCAGCAAGGTCAGGCCTGTGGTCATTCCTTCATAGAGGGAGAGAGTGGGGTGTCATTAGACACCCCCCCACTTGAGGTTGCAGGCACTCCCTCCCTCCTGCACCCTCTTACCAACTACCTGTGATTCTTTTCTAGCTGCATGTGATCTCAGGTGGTGGAGTCGTATTCAGAAGGTAGATTAGCAGTAGTGCAGAGCCTGTCCAAGCATCTTGGGGGAAGCTGTCATCCATGCTTTACAGAGCTCTTTGGTGATGTAGCTGGGGCTCATGCACACTTCTAAAATCATGGGCTCACCAAGCTAGAACCACATGGTCCTTTCTGGGTTGAATGGACATTTGTTCATGACTCTCAGAAAAATGTTTTTATAGTGTGTGTGTGTGTGTGTGTGTGTGTGTGTGTGTGTGTGTGTGTGCCAAAGGTCACATGCAGAGTCAGAAGACAACTTCTGGGAGTCAGTTCTCTCCTATCGTGTGGGTCCCAGGGATTGACCTCAGACTTGGTGTCAAGTGCCTTTACACCACTGAGCCATTGCCGGCCTACAATCTCGACATTGCACCAAGCAACCTACGGGAGGTCCTGGCATGAGACGCTCTGTGCAACGCGTCTTCCTCTCTGTTCTTCTTATTTCCCTTTTAACAACTCCAGCCTTCACACCTTTGACCTGTTGACAATTCTCCCTTCCCCTCCCTTTCTTTCCTGTTAGCCATTCTCTCCTGCTACAGCCCCACAGGAAGCAACACACCTCTCATGGTCAGAGTCCCCTGTGGGGGGGCTGTGCTAGGGGACTCTTGAGATAGCCCAGCTCTTCCTCTGTTAGGACCTCCCTCCTCATCTCCAGTGGGCTGCACCTAATCAATCACCCTGCAGGTCTCGGCTCAGTCGCTGGTCCTTGTGGAGGCCCTCTGTGTCGGTCCCTGTCCTCACCATGCACTTACAGGCTTGCGGATTTCCCACTCCTTTCCTTTGCCTGCAGCATGCAAGCACTCTCGCTGGACAGGAGTGGCCCGTACTCGTGGAACTAATGAATGAATGACTGAACGTGTGGGCCAATGCACACTTCTGTCATTCTCAGCCTTTGACGTTGTATCCCCTACACCACGGGTTAGTCATAATTGCCTCTGCCCCCTTAATCACATGTAAATGTTATCTTAATAGCTCTTCTGTTAGCTCAGCACTATCAACAGAACTTTCTGGAAATATTCTGTTGCCGACCAATGGGGGGGCTCCAGATCCCTTGAAACATGGTTGATATGAATCAGGAAATGACTTTTTAATTTAATTTCATTATGAGTCCTTCTTTCTCTTTGAGAGAGTTTCATGTAGTCCAGACTGAACCAAAATTCTCTATGGAACTAAGGCTGACCAAGAACATTTACCTCCTGCCTCCCCTTCCCCGGTGGTTGGATTACAGACGTACACCATCACCCTCAGTTTATGTGGTGCTGGAACTCAAACCCAGGGGTTCATACACACACGCTAGGCAAGCACTGGACCTGGGAACATGCCCATCCCTCACTGCAATTCGTCTATATTCAAATTGAACGGCCACATTTGGCAACTGGCTGTCACCTGAGTGCCTGCACTGGACATTGTCTCCCAACTTAGATCCCATTGCCTATGACACAAATTTCTACAAACCCTGTCCGGTCCAGTCCTAGCCACTCCCTCTCTCATCACAGAGGAAGTGGAGACTCAAGTTCAGACAGAGTTAAGCTACCATGGTTAAATGCCGGCTGCTGAGAGTACCCATCTCGTGGGTCTGTCAGGCCAGGGCAAGCCACTACTCCTATGGTTCCCCTGAAGAACTGACTCACAGAGAGTGCTCAGTGGGTGGTGGCCACTGCTGTAAAGTGGGGACAAAAGAAAAGAGCATGGCCGTGTTTGCATCTGCACAACGTGCTGCTAACATGGGAACTGGCGTCCATGCTTTGCAGGGTAAATTGAGTTCTCAAGGGGCCACAGTTATTTTTTTATTTTTATCTTTTAATTTATTTATTTACTTGTGTACTTACTTTTTTATTCATTTGTTGTGTGGGAGGGTATACGTGCACAGTGCACATATGGAGACTGGGGGACAACTTGTGCGAGTCAGTTCTCTCTTTCCACCACGTGGGTCCTGGAGATTGAACCCAGGTCATCACGCTTGGTGGCAAGAACCTTTACGCACGGAGCCGTCTTGCCCTCCCAGGGCCACAATTATTAAAGCTCAGGCTGGGAGCTTCAAACCCATGTCTTCTATCTCTTAACAGAAAGCTTTTTCTTCTCACTCAATAGTGTCGTTTTTCCCCTGAGCCCCTGGTGTATCCCAGATACCTGTACAAGGATGTAACTTTCACAGTGTGGAATAAATAATTCTGGCATGGATACATGCGTGTGTTTGGATATGACAGCAACATAAACAGATAGATTATCAAGGGACTTACTAAAAATTTCTCTCTTCTGAGAGAAGAGAGAAAAGATAATGGGCTTTGGGGTTCTGATGTCGTTGCACTCCACTTCAGAGCTAGGGAAAAGGAGGCTCAGAGAGGGTAACGTGACCAGGCCGGCAGACACCCCAGCCCTGTGTCAGTCAAGCGCTCCAGCTCTTCCTGCCGATGGGCTTCTCAGCGCCGGCTGTGCGCGGTAGAGTCATCTGGAGACATTACTAGAACATGGGCCTCTGACTCCGCTGAGATTCTGAGTCAGAGGGTCTGGAGCCCAGCCCAGTACCAGCACTTTGCAAACTCTCAATAGGCAATGGGAGCATGCAGCCAGGGGAAGAAGCACAGCCTGTTCTAGAACTCTCTGAAACCCTGAATGGTGACTCACATCTGGGTATGTGAAGGCAGGCACCATGAACCCCTCTCTTTCTCTCCCCAACTGTGTGTGTGTGTCTGTCTGTCTGTCTGCCTGTCTGTATCCGTGTCTGTGTGTGTTTGCAGGTGCGTGGGTGTGCATTCACATGCCATCACGTATGTAGGCCAGAGGACAGTTTTGACAGTGGCCTTCTCAGGTACTGTCTACCTTATTTATTTATTTATTTTTGAAACACGGTCTCTCCTTAGCCTGGAACTCACCAAGGAGGCTAAACTGGTTGGCCCACAGCTCGGGAGCCGCCTGCCTCCACCTCCGCAGCACTGGGATTATACACTGGCATAATATAATACATACTCAGGTAACATGAGTTCTGGGGATTGAACTCAAGGTCGGCCACATGTTTGCAAGTCGAATACTTTACTGACCAACCCACCTCCCCAACCCCCAATCATCTTTATTTTAGAATCCTATTCAGTTACATAAAACATAGAAATTGTACACATGTTCAGTGTCCCATGATGCTTGGGAGATCTCTCCACGTGTTGTGCAGCTTGATCCTAGCCTTCTGTTACTCTGAGGGCATCACTCTGAGCAGCAGGAATCAAGACTTCACCAACTCCCACCGAGTGCTCTAAAAAAATTCAATGTAGGTTTTAGGCAATGGCATCACATCAATGTATGTGAGTATCAGGGACACTCTAGAGCCAAAGACAATCATGGCTTCTCCCTCTTGAAAGCCCAAGTTGAATTGAAGGGTTTCAGCTGGGCTGGCTGTCCAGCCAGCCCCAAAGACCCTCCTGTCTCCGTTCCCCAGTGCTGGGATTTATGTGGGTGCTTCAGGCGGAACTCGGGTCCTCATGCCTGCACAACAAGACGTGTCCCCAGCCCCTGAAGTTGTTCGGTGTTTTAATTATTCTTTGGTTCCTGATAAAAGCCTTTTCTTCCTTGTCTTTGTTTTTTAAATAGGTATGTGACACATTTTTTGTGCCCTTTTTCCAAAAAGAAAATCAATCAAGTGTCCATTCATATGATTTTTTAAGAGTGAGAAGTAACTAGGCCCTTGGTTAAACACACACACACACACACACACACACACACACACACACACACACACACTGCACTCATGTTTGGAGAAGGTGAAGATGTCACCAACCCACACCATGCAACAGTGTGGACAATGCATTTGATGATCCCCTAGTTTGAAGAGCCTTGACTGATCCTGATTATCTCCCTGCTCCAACCATAATCACATCCAGTTCTCAGGATGGGCTAGCTCAGGCAACCTAACTCAGCAGAACACACAGAATCCTCTCTGTCAACTTAAAGCAGAGCCTTCCTTGGTTAAGCTAAAAGTGAAAGCAGAGAGGAAGAGCTGGAAAAAACACGAACAGGATTAAAGATTAGCAGTAACACATGGCTTGGGAACTGACCTTTGACCAAACGTTGTATAAATTACCCAGCAGTTTCTGGCAGCAGGCAGAAACACTGACCTGCAGAGAAGAAGGAGGCAGAGAAGAGAGGGAGCGCGGAGGGACAGATGTAAAGGAGCAGAGGGCAGGAAGACAGGAACACGCAGGACATCATGTCCACTCCGGTAACATCCTCCTCACTGCCATCCCCCAGTTCCATGGAGATGATATTTGGCAGGAATAAGAAAGAACAGCTGGAGCCAGTGTCAGCCAGAGTGACAGGTGAGACTTCTGGGTTTAGATGGGCATCTTTGTTTTTCTGTATTATAAGTTGCTTTTGGAAGCTTGGAAACCCATTTATGGGGATAAGATAAGCCAAGATCCCCAAACCATCTCCGTGGTACACTGGGTGTGTTTGCACAGGGTAACTCAGTTTCCGGGGAGAAAGCCGTTCCTTCTCAATGTCTCCAAAAGGATACTGGGATTGCTCTGATAGTCATAGTGCAAGTGAGGAGACCAGAGGACAGCTTGCAGGAGTAGGGGTCTTTCCACCGTGTGGGTCCCAGAAGTCAGGTGTCAGGCTTGGATGCAAGTGTCTTTACCTGCTGTGACATTTTGTTGGCCCTCAGGTGGCGGTTTCTAACTGAGGAATTACCTTAGACATTGATGGAAACCTTCCCAGCTTTTTTGTATATGTTCTGTGATTATCATGGTAATATTCAATGTAGCTACGTTAAACTGTATACAACATTTAGGAGAATATTTAAATACAAAAGACAAATTTTAAAGTATCATTATCTGAGTGTATTTCCCTCAAGTTTTTAAGCTTTTATTATCTTAAATCATGTGTATGTGTCTGTATCTGTGTTCGGGTATGTAATTATGAGGACAGGTATCTGGGAAAACCAGAGATGTTAGATATCCTGGAGCCAGAGTTACAGGTGGTTATGAGCTACAGTGGGCACTGGGAATCAAACTCGGGTCCTCTGGAACTGGAAGAGCAGTGTGTGCTCCCAACCACTACACCATCTTTCCAGATCCTCTCAAGTTTTCATAAGTCAGATGTCTTAGTTAGGGCTATTAATGCTATGATGAAACACCATGACCAAACCAAGTTGGGGAAGAAAGGGTGTATTTGGCTTACACTTCCACATCACAGTTCATCATCGAAGGAAGCAGACCAGGAACTCAAACAGGGCAGGAACCTGGAGGCAGGAGCTGATGCAGAGGCCGTGGAGGAGGCCATGGAGAGGCCATGCAGCTTCCTGGCTTGCTCCTCATGGCTTGCCCTTCATAGATAGTGAAAGGAGAGAGCTGACCCCTGAAAGTTGTCCTCTGAACTCCACACACACTGAGGACAAAAGTCAACCTTGGGTGTCATTCTCAAGATGCCATCCACTTCGTTTTTTGAAACAAGCCTGGAGCTTGCCCGTTGGGCTAGACTGGCTGAGGAGTCTCAGGGATCTACTACCATCTCCACCTCCCCAGCCCTGGGGTCACAAGCACGCGCCATCATGCCTGGGTTTTTTATATGGGTTCTGGGAGCCAAGCTCAGCACCTCCTGCCTGCGTGGTGAGCACTTTTGGAGCCATCCCCTAGCTTCCAGAGTGTTCTTCCATGCCTTGGTGAGGCAAATGTTCTCCCCCAAGACTGTAGGGCAGCAGTGGGCTGCAGCACCGTCCCAGCGAAGTGTATTTGGAGCATCTCTTCTTCTATCTCCTTAATGGACCGTGAGCAACTTCAGGCTGGGGATGGCATCTATTCTCCTTGGTCATCCTCAATGTCAGCAAACTACCAGCCCTGTTGCACCATTTCTAGAAAGGACCGTGGAGTGAATGGACAGACAATGAGTAGTAGTAAACTCTAGGCACTCAGTTTCTTCCCAAAGCACCCCCCCTTCCCCCGCTCCCCCCTTTTTTGGAGTTTTTCAGTTTGGTCGTGGAATCTGGCAACTAAACAGTTTATCTTTTAACAGGCACGATTCCAGCATGGCTGCAGGGCACCCTGCTTCGAAATGGACCTGGGATGCACACCGTGGGGGACAGCAAATACAACCATTGGTTTGATGGCCTGGCCCTTCTCCACAGCTTCTCCATCAGAGACGGTGAGACCCCAGCATGAGTTTCCTGTTGCCATGGTAACAAATACAAGGCAGACTCCAGGGTCTGAAACAACAGGAGTTTATTCTCTTTCCATGGGTGGGGGGGTGTCAGAAGTCTGAAATTGATCACAGTGGGGGTAACGTCAAAGTATTGGCAGGGTCTCTTTCCTTCTGAAGTTCTGGGGAGAACCCATTGCCTTGCTTCTCAAGATTTCAGAAGCTGCCTGTACCCTTGGCTTGTGGCCCCATCCCTATCTTATAGGATCTTGCATGTTTTTGAACCTCTCTGTCTCTTCTCTTTCTTCTCCTCCCCCTCTCCTCTCCTATCTTCCTCCTCCTTTTCTTCTCCTTCCTACTCTCTCCTCCTCTTTTCTCCTCCACTTCTTGCTCTCTCTCACTCTCTCCACTCCTCAGTACAACCTCGTTGACCATCCCCCCTCCCCGTCTCCCTCTTTCAAGGGCTCTATAATGCCATCATACCCAGCCAGCTAACCCCAATGCTTTAACAGAGTAAGACCCACCAAGTCCCTTCCATCACACTGGTACTGTAGGGGCTCGGATGCAGGCTGATCTTGGGGAGAGCATCACCCAGTCTACTGCAAACAACTCTGGGAAGATGCCCAAGGATCTCTGTCACTTCGTCTTATGATCGAATCTGCCGTGGGATAAGCAATTACAGGGAAGGTGACAGGCTGGGAATTCAGACATGCCCCTGATCCAAACAGGAGGAGGGCAGACTGAGAAGAAGCCAGCTGAGCACAGTGCTTGCCCTAACCGTCATGGCCATGTGTCCTGGGCCCCCTCCTATCAGGACCTCCCACATCTGCCACCCAACCCTCCAAGTGTCTTCAGATTGCCAACCAGGCCTCTCATCTCCTCTGAAGCCTTTAGTTACCAACCCCCCACCCCCCCCCATTGTGTAACAGTGGGGGTGGAAACACAGGATGTCAGCGTGTCCGTCCTGTCCCACCCCCCTCCCCTCCCCCCCATCCTCCCCCTCCCTCGCCTAGTTCAGAAAAGGGCATGTGCGGAGAAATTGGGGTCAGGGGGTAAAGAAGGAAATGCAAGTTGTTGTCCATTTTGTTTTGTGCATTTTATGGTGGGACTTTCATTCTTTAGATTTTTGTTCCTTTTATTTTAGTTCTCAGGTAGGCATGTATCAGATGTTGAACCTATCCCCATATCCCTCTATACGCTCTTTTTCTCCCCCTCTCTTATCCCACTTGTTCCCCTAGACAGTTTCACTTCTACATCCTCTCTCTCTCTCTCTCTCTATATATATATATATATACATATATATATATATATAATACATGCATATATTGTATCTCTATATAGTGTATATATTATATATACATATGTAATTTTATGTGACTATATCTAGGAGCCACAAACGAGAGAAAACATACAATATTTATCTTCCTGAGACTGACTCAATTCTCTTAATATAATAATCCCACCTCCATCCGTCTTCCTGAAAAATGACCCAACTTCATTCTCTACAGCTGAAAGAAAATTGAATTGCATGCACATTCCGTATTTTCTTTACCCATTCTTCTGTTGTCGGACACCTAGGCAGGCTCCAGCATAGCTATTGTGAGTGGAGGTGCAGTAAACATGGTGTGCAGGTGTCCCTGGGTGTGTTGCCTTAGAGTCCTTTGGGTGAATACCAGGAGTGGTATAACGTCATGTGGTAGATCTAGTTTTAGTTTAGTTTTGTGGGTTGTTTTTTTTTTTTTTTAAGATTTGTCTTTAATGATGTGTATGCTACTGCATCTGTGTGTGGGTATGTGCATGTGAATGCAGTACCCTAGGAGTCCAGGAGAGGGTGGTGGATCACCTTGAGCTGGAGTTAAAGGTGGTTGGCAGTCACCCAACGTGGGTGCTGGGAAGTGAACTCAGGTCCTCTGTAAGAACAGAAAGCACTCTTGACTATGGATCCATCTCTCCAGCCCTTATTTTTAGTTTTTGAGAAACCACCAACCAACTTCTAAAGTGGTTGGACTAGTTTTCATTCCCACAGGCGTGGACCCTGGCCGGGACTTGGTTTCATGATCACCATGCTCACTGGGGTGAGATGCGGTCTCAGTCTAGCTTTGAATTTAATCCTCTGATGGTTAATGAGGTTGGACATCTTTTCATATGATTACTGGCATTTCGTGTTGGTATTTCACGCTTTGCAAACCGTCTGATCATTTTATTAGCCCACTTATTTCTCTAAGGACGTGTGGGGCACAATGGGCATGGCGGTGCACACCTTTAATCTCAGCACTTGGGAGACAGAAGCAGGAGAATCTCTGTGAGTTTGAGACCGGCCTGGTCTTATGGAGCAAGTTCCAGGACAACCAGGGCTACATAGTGACACCTTGTCTCAAACAAAACAAAAAAAGAAAGAGAGAGAGAGAGAGAAAGAGAGAGAGAGAGAGAGAGAGAG
>CABHPQ010171275.1:0-40909 GCA_902168405.1 Peromyscus aztecus
TGGGAATCAATCTCCCCCAAGATCCAGCTATACCACTCTTGGGCATATACCCAAGAAATGCTCAATCATACCACAAGGGCACTTGCTCAGCTATGTTCATATCAGCATTGTTTGTAATAGTCAAGTATTTGATTTCACAACAACCATACGCCTCTTATATTTGGTAATGTCGTATCATTGGTAACACAATATTTTAAGTCTTTCTTTTCCTCTTGAAATTTAGAAGGATGTAATAATATATGTGTCTTATACATACACAACAAATCAGTGCTAAGTATTTTTTAGTCAGTGATGGTAAAATAAACTGACATATTGCTTTAGGACAGTAATAGCTTCTAAACATAGTAAAGAGAAAAGAGTTTTGTTTTAACCTATACATTTTTCTTAGGTAAATATATTTATGTGGGTTTGATTTAATGAAAAAATAGCTGGAAATGATTATCAAAGAGTACAATAATGGTAAATATTAGAGGCTTGGAAATCTGAAGTCATATAAAGTAAATTTAAGGAGCACCCATGGCTGAAGCAATTTAATATTGGGAAATCTGGCTGTTTCCCTATCACAGATTTCTGGTTTGTTTATTTCTGTATACTAAGAATAGGTGAATATGTGAGGATCATTTGTCCTTCAAACTAAAAAGAGATTTAACATTGCCAAAGTAATTAAATTATAGCTTTTTATACCATTTGTGTTTCATTTTATTGTTTTGTTTGTAAGGTAAAGATATATGTGGCTAAAACTCAATTTATTAGAAAGCTGAAAATATGCAATTTTATTTGTAATTCACATATCTTACTGAATCAAACAAGAAAGATAAGAGAAGTAGTTAATTTTTAGTGAATGAAATGACACATGCCAATAATTCAATCACTTGGGAGTGGAGACAGGAGGATATTAAGTTTGAGGCCAGTCTGAGCTAAATAATAAGATAAAGATCCAGTCTCATAGAAAACAAGCAAAACAAAAAAAGGAGTCGGTTTTGGAACTCAATATCATACTAATTAACCACAAAAAGGTGTTTGCATGAGTTGTTCTTTCTAAATAAAATTATTTAGCAATCACTGGTCTCTTTTACAATTGTTGTGACTGATATAAATTATCTCAGATGAAAGTCTTTTCTAATGCTGGATGCATAATTAGCTCTAAATGCCTCTTGTGATTTTGTCTAATAATCAGTGGCTTGACACTTATTTTCACTGTTTTCATGCAAAATATTTCCTAACAGGTATTTTTCTTCAGAAGCTACAATGGTAAGAGTTTATGCTTGCATGCCTGTATTTTGTTGACTGGTCAAAAGTACTACTAAAATTAATTAAAATAGTGATATTGTGGGTAAATGGGGGGAAAAAGCAAAAGAAATTACCTTAGTCTGTTTTGTTTTGCTAAATGAATGTAACTGACATTGGGTTGTGAATAAAGAAAAATGGTTTTGTTATCTCAAGGGTCTGTCGTCTGGAGTTCAAATAGCGTGGATTCTGGCCAGAGCCCCTGTGAAGTGTCACAACAGGGTAGTTAACATCATGTGGAGAGAGCACCTGGAAGCACTGATCAGCTGCTTGCCGCAAGCAGTGAGAGGAGGGGCGGGACTTCCTCTGTAACAGTGCAGCCAGTCCACTTCTCTTACAGGGAAAACTCATTCCCATGAGGAAAGCTATAATCCACCCCCTGAGCTCCATGAGCTCCAGCAGCTCAGCAATCACTGTTTTTCAAGACTCAGTATGAGGTTTGTTGAGAACAAAGTATATTCAAACCTCTTAGTACTACAAAATAATATATTTTAATATTATACATATACTATTTAATTGAGTGATCTCCCGATCACTCAATGTTTTATGAATGTATTTATACTCATTTAATCAAAACTAATGAATTTGAGATAAAGCATCTTTGCTGCCCATTAACCCTGGCTTAAATAGTTACTAACTGGCATTGTACATACCCAGGACTTATTAAAACCTTTTAATATAATGTTCTTATCACATAAAAATAGTAGTATTTTATTATTGATTTCTCCATAGAATGACTTCTAGGTTGTTTTCAGGTTCTAGCTATTACAAATAAAGCTGCTAGGAACATAGTTGAGCAAGTGTCCTTGTGGAATGATTGAGCATCCTTTGGGTATATGCCCAAGAGTGATAGAGCCAGATCTTGTGGCAGACTGGTTCCCAGTTTTTTGAGGAACCACCACACTGATTTCCAAAGTGGTTATACAAGTTTGCATTTCCACCAGCAATAGAGGAGTGTTCTGCTTGCTCCACATCATTTCCAGCATGAACTGTCACTTGTGTTTTTGATCTTAGCCATTCTGACAGGTTTAAGATGGAATCTCAGAGTCATTTTGGTTGGCATTTCCCTGATCTCTAAGGATGTTGAACATCTCCTGAATTGTTTCTCAGTCAGTTGACATTCTTCTATTGAGAATCCTCTGTTAGATCTGCACCCTATTTTTAAATTGGATTATTAGGTTTGTTGATATCTAATTTCTTGAGTTCTTTATATATTTTAAAAATCAACCCTCTATTGGATGTTGGGTTGGTGAAGATCTTCTCCCATTCTGAAGGCCAAAGTTTTGTCTTAATTACTGTGTCTTGTGTCTTTAGCCTTACAGAAAAATTTCAATTTCATTATGTTTGTCTTAGTTTGGGCTTACGTTGCTATGAAGAGACACCATGACCACAGCAACTCTTCTAAAGGAAACAATTAATTGTGCTGGCTTGAGTACAGTTCATCGGTTCAGTCCATCATGGCAGGGAGCATGGTGGCATGCAGGCAGATGTGGTACTGGAGCTGAAAGAGCTTACATCTTGACTCAGAGGCAACAGGAAATCAGCTGACTATCACACTGAGTGAAGCTTGAGAAAAAGACCTAAAAGCCCACCCCTACAGTGACACATTTCAAACAGAAGGTGTAGCCCAGATTAAAGGTATGCCCTTTAGCCTCAAGATCTGGATAAAAGGCCTGTGTCACCTGGCCTCCTCCAGCAAGACTGTACTTCCTCCAACAAGGCTACACCTCCTAACAGTGCTACTCCCTATGAGCTTATGAGGGCCAAATACATTCAAACTACCACAAGGCTACATTTATTAATAGTCAGTCTTAGTGTCTGTGCTATTGGTGTTCTGTTCAGCAAGTTGTCTCCTGTACCAATGCAATCGAGATAATTTCCCACTTTCACTTCTATTACGTTCAGTGTATCTGGATTTATGTTGATGTCTTTGATCCACTAGAACTTGAGTTTTGTGCATGGTGGTAAATATGTTTTGATTTTTATTCTTCTACATGTCAACATCCAGTTAGACCAACACCATTTCTTAAAGATACTTCCTTTTTTCCATTGTATAGTTTGGGCTTCTTTGTCAAATATATGGCATCCATAGGTGTGTGGGTTTACATCTGGGTCTTGGATTCAATTTCATTGATCCACATGTCTATTTTTATGCCAATACTGTATGATTTTTATTACTATAGCTCTATAGTAGAGTTTAAAATCAGAGTTGGTGATACTTCTAGAAGTTATTTTATTGTACAGGATTGTTTCAGCTATCCTGGATTTTTAGTTTTTCCATATTAAGTTGAGTATTGTTCTTTCAAGGTCTATAAAGAATTTTGTTAGGATTTTAATGGGGATTATATTGAATCTGTAGAATCTTACTTTTGGTAAGATGGCCATTTTTACTGTGTTAAGGATAAGGAAAATGTGGTACATTTACACAATGGAGTATTACCCACCTGTTAAAAACAAGGACACAAGGAAATTTGAAGACAAATGAATGGAACTAGAAAAAAATCATGCTGAGTGACATAACCTAGACCAATAAAGACAAACATGATATGTACTCACTCATAAGTGGATATTAGCTGTAAAATAAAGGATAGCTATGCTACAGTCCACAAACCCAGAGATATTAGGTAATGAGGAGTGCCCATGGGGGGACATCCAGATCTCCATAGAAAGAGGAAATATAAGAGATTTTGTGAGTGGACTGAGGGCAGGTGGGAATAGGAACCTAAGCAATCAGCTTTGGGTGGGGCACAGAGGAGTCTGTGCTGAGGGGGATAGTTGGGGGATATTTTGGGGTCAGTCAGAAGCCTGGTGCAGGTGAACCCAGCTTAGACTCCTAGCAATACTGGATGGGTCGCCTGAACTGGCTTTCTTCTGTGACCAGATCAGTGTCTGGCCCAATTGTCATCAGAAAAGTATCATCCAGCTATGGAGGCAGATACTCAGATACAGCAACCCACTGCCACCTATTATGGAGAGTTCAGGAATCCTGTGGAGCAGGAGTATAGGAGTCAGAAGTCAAGAACACCCTGGGAAGGCTGACACAATCAACTAACCTGGGCTTATAGGGGCTCACAGAGACTGAAACGACAAGCAGGGAGCCTGTATGAAACTTGACTAGGCACTCTGCATATATGTGACAGTTGTGTAGCTTAGTCCTATTGTGGGAATCCTAACAGTGTTAACAGGGGCTGTCTCCAACTCTTTTACTGGCTTTTGGAACCCTACAGCTCATACTAAGTTGAGAATACATGGGGAAGGACTTAGTCTCATTGAAACTTGATATGCCATGTTTTATTGATACTCATAGGAGACCTTCTCTTTCCTGAAGGAGGAGATTGGGGAATGGGTGGAGGAAGAGGCAGAGGGACTGCGAGGGGAGAATGGGGGAAGCTGTGACCCAGATGTAAAATCAAATAGATGAATAAAAAAATAGTAATATTTTAAAATATAATAACATCCATCATAGACAATTAATAGACAGGTCAACACACCTGCATCATTGGCACAAACAATTTTCTCAGAGCTAAACAATTTAGTGTCATAATCTTAGCCAGTTTTAAGTTATTTTCCAAACTACCAAGTATAATAATAGTCTAATTTGTTCCAGAGATGCTCATATAGAATGCTTGTAGAATGTGAAATTCTATTTATTATTACATGCACATTTTATGATAATTGGGATATTTCTAACCTCTCATTTATCAAAGAGTTGTTTAAAAATGTGTTAATTAAAATATTTCCAAGACAATTTTTAAAGATATTAAGTATTCAGCAATGTACACAAAAAAGCGGTGGGAGAATAAACGTTGATGTTTGGGTTTCATAATATATGTTTGTTTGCATGAAGATTTAGACTTCATAAATCAAATACCATGACCATTTGATGAACAGGAATAAAAGCACTGAGAGAGTGTGGTGGTGTAAAAAATAAATAAATAAATAAAAAAAAAAAAAGGCCCCCAGAGGGAGTGGCACTATTAGAAAGTATGGCTTTTTTGGAGGAACTGTGTTACTGTAGAGGTGGACTTTGAGGTCTCCTTTGCTCAAGCTATGCTCACTTCCTGTTGCCTGCAGATCAAGATATAGAACCCTCAGCTCCTTGTCCAGCACCATGTCTACCTGCATGTTACCATGTCCTGCCATGATGATAATGGACTAAACCTCTGAAACTTTAAGTCACCCAAAGTAAATGTTTTTCTTTATAAAAGTTGCCATAATCATGGTGTCTCCTCACAGCAGTAGAAAACCTAAGCCAGAGAGGAAAGCTGTGATAAAATTCCAGTCTCCTGACTTCAAAATGTCCAACAAAGATTAACAAGTCCACAAAGTTTTGTAGCATTTCTGTGATCTATGAATAGTGTCAGGATTCCAGCAGTCAATATACCGCATAGTTCCAATGACATCCATTCCTCATTTTAAATTCTGCAGTTTCATTTCTTCTATCCCAGTCAGTGCCATGATCAGATGCCACATCAGATCGAACATATTGGCAGCATGTTGAAAGTTTCCTGGTCTTCTCCTGATTATAAAGATGTGTGGTTAGATGCTGGGACTGTAAATTAGAGCTCACAGAACAAGAGGGGCAAGCACAAGAGCTGTTGAAGAGCTGCAATTACAGAACAAGTCACAGTGATTATAGCGAAGTTAATAACCTTCCTATTGAGAAATGTTTGCTGCTTCCAGTGACAGCAGAGGCCTCAGGCAAGACCCTCCAGAGAATCTGTAAAGAGAAGCTATATGTTTCCTCGGGTCTTCCAAAAGATATAGTAACAGCCTTGGTGTTAAAGAGTTAGATCAATTGTTTAGCAACGTCATGAGGTGTTCTCTTCTCTCAGGATAGCTCATTTGCCCAGCACCTTCTACTGATGAGTTCCATATGAAGGCAGAAGTTCATACTGACAGAATGTCCTCCCGTCATGTGCTGATTAACAGTTCTGATGAAAAGAATCTATATTTCTACTGAATAATTTACTGATGACCCAGTAATATTTTATATTAAAATTAACTAGGAGTTCTGGTATAGATAGCTTATTAGTTCATTGGGGGCATTTAATAGATCTAATACTGGGAAGAATTTAAAAACATTAAAAACTGAAATGATTGAAAGACAAGAGGCGTCTTATGTTTAAAATTCTACCTGATAGGGAAAAGTATTGACATTTTAATTAAACAGGAAGTGTACAAGTGATAGTGTAAAGTCAAATACCTGGTTAATATTTGGATAGGCCGATGTAGGATTATCCTTTAAGGAAAATGAATGGTTTGTGCTAGTGAGTTTATGTGACAGCCCCAGCTCAAATGCTCTGCTGACCTTTACATGTTTTACACTGTTACAGAGAAATGTGTTAATTTGTAAAATTATATAATACAGAAATCAGTATATTTTAAGGACATGAAGTCATAGCCAATAATAAAAATATATAGATTTCATACTTTATTATATATAATAAAATATATATCTGACCCATATCTCACATCTTCACATAGTTGATATGTTGACTCAATTTTAAGCTTTGCAGTGCTGCAGTGTTGTTTGGGTGATCCTTGTTCAATTTGCAGTTCTCTGAATCACCATGTGCCTTAGCCTCACTGCCATGTTCTATGTAGGTCCATATGCATGCTGTTAAGAGTTCCTTTTTAACCTACCATTTTAATACCTCTCTTAGTTCTCACTTCTTCCTGAAATGCTTTTCTCTCTAAACTGGAAACCATTTATCACATGCAAGATTGGTGATTTATTCATCAACAGACAACATTTTTAGTGGCCTGTCCAGTGTCTCTATAGCTTCACCAGTACTGTACCTGAATGATATATAAGAAATACTTGATTTTGCTTTAGATTGTTATTTAATAGTTTTAGAGATTACTTGTGAGCACAGGTATATTAAGCATTCTCAAAAATATGGTCAACAGCAATTTTAAGTAATGCATGCATGTTACCCTTTTGAGAACTTCAAAACAATGTAATACTTTTAGCATTCAATAAGCATATATAATATATATTCTCCAAGAAACTACCACTATTCTAATCCTTCATTTCCATTCAAATACATATGTCCACAACAGCTATTTTCATAATTTCTTTTTCTTTCTTGACAAACTGGGATGTAGTTCTAATTTCTGTTTCCAGTGTTACCATATGGTTCTTCTTAAACTGGTAAAACTTTTGTGCTTTTTCCATTAAAAATCTGAAATGGAATGTTTTCATCAAGATTGATGCTTTGAATTTTGAGAACGTGAATTACATTGCTATTGTAGCTCTGAAAATAATTGTGTATTTCTTACCTTTCATTTCTACTTAACAAAAACAAGAACATTACAATATCAGAAAAAATTCTCTCAAAATAAGAGGTATTTTCCTCCAGTTCTATTATCTGCTCTGTCTCTTCATAAGTGTCTTTTCTATGTCCCCTGTTTTGGAAGAGTCTCCACTCTCACCTAGTCCCTTACACCAAACCTAACCACTGTGATTATACAGACTGCGACATGTCTTTCAAAGGCTTAAATGCTTACATCCACATACAGAAGAATGTATACTATTTTGTCTTTGGGGCTCTAGGTTATCTCTGGATAATTTTTTTCTGGCTCCATTCATTAACCTGTTAATTTCAGATTTAGTTTGCTTCTTTGTTTTAAAAGCTGAATAATATTCCAATGTGTAAATGTACAATATGTGCATTATCAGTTAATCTGTTGAAGGACATCTACATGGTTTCCAGTTTCTGGCTACTGTGGATAGAACAACAATGTAGATGGACTAACAAGTGTCTCTATGGGAGGATGTAGAACATGTTTGGTATATGCCCATGAATGCTAGTGGGATCTTGAAGTAGATTGATTCCCAGATTCTTGAGGAAAGTAGGAAAGTAGTCAAAAGAATATACTAAGCTAGAAATATTTAAATAGCAATGCAGGTGTAGATGGAGAAACTGAGGCTGTATAGATAAGAGAAAAAAAACTTAGCTGTAAGGAAAACATACAAAAGCCTGCTAAACTATAAAGTAATAAAGATATGAGTGTTTTCCTGGATGTTTGGATGCATGCCACCTGTGTGCCAGGTTTTTGTCAATGTCAGAAGAGAACATTAGTTCCTCTGAAACTTGGGCTACAGACAGCTGTGAACCGCCATGTGTTGCTAGTAAGACAAACGGTAGTCCTCTGCAAGTGCTCATAACCGCTGAGCAATCTTTGTAGACTCCTTTAGTTAATCCGTCTTTAAAACTTTGAAAACAGAGGAACCATGAAAAAGGATAAAGTCTCTCGACAGAGCCATAGTTCCTAACCAAAATATAAAATGCCAAGTGTGGAATTTCTCCCTAGGAGTTATTGGCCTAGAAGCTTACAAAGCCTCCACACCCAGCTACCTAATAATTAATAATAATAATAATAATAATAATAATAATAATAATAATTTATACTTTGCTCTTTTCTTGAGCACACCATCAGAACTAGAAGATAAATCCTATTGCTGAAGATGCCACATGCTTAGAATACATCACATAGATAACAATGTTGAGGCTTATCTGGAAGCTTCCACTCCAGTAGCCAGCATTTGTAATACCAAAAGTTCTAGATAGACTTCTTGAAGAAACAGGCAGTAGTGATATTATCCAAATCTGTTTTCTGAGTACCAAAATACCAACCTTACACACAGTAAGATCTTACTGGTCCAGTAGTGGCAAACTTGTTTAGAAGGTATCCAACTATTTTCAGATTTGATTTGAGGACTTTTTAACTGGATGAAATGTGTATCTGATAATCTGAGGGTACAAATTTCTTGATGGAAATAGAATAGGCCCTGGGGAGGATTACTATTTTACTATTTACTTAAGGTAAATTGATCACTTTTTTTTGTTGTTGTTGTTGTTGTTGTTGTTGTTGTTTTTCGAGACAGGATTTCTCTGTGTAGTTTTGGTGCCTGTCCTGGATCTCGCTCTGTAGACCAGGCTGGCCTCGAACTAACAGAGATTTGCTCAGCTCTGCCTCCCCAGTGCTGGGATTAAAGTATGTGCCATCACCCAGATTCACTTTTTTTTTTTTTTTTAGTTTAAAGAACTTATTTACTTTTTATCTCCATGGCAGTTTCAACTTTCTCCTCTCCTCCCATTCCTTCCCCATCTCCCCTCAGTCCCTCCCCATCAATCCACTTCTTTCTTTCTGTTCAGAAAGAGGCAGGCTCCCCATGGGTATCAGCAAAGCATGGCATATCAAGTTGTGGTAAGACTACATACCTTCCCTTGGCTAGACAAGGCAATCCTGAGGAAATTGCTTTTTAAAACAAACATTTATATTTGTACATTTAGACTTGGATGCTATCTGTTTTGGCCACAGAAACTTCTTTTTACAGTTGACAGTAATTAATACAGAGACTCACAAATGTTCAAAGTGCTGTGAACAACTTGTCTGCTCAGTCTTGACCAGTACATGTATAAACCACCATGCAAGAACCAGAGAACATCTGGAAAAAGAGCAGAAAGACAGTAAGGGCTGTGCAATGGGGAGGGGTACCATGATGCTGTGTCCCAAATATGATATTACCAATATAATCATGAAGACACAGAAATTATAACTACCTGAAAATAGCCTTATCCAAACTAAGACATGAAAGTCAGAGGTGAGAAGAAAGTGAGAAAGAAGGTCTGTAGGAGGTGCGGGGTAATAAAAGAGAGGGTAACAGATAGGATATTTTTACAAAACAGGGCATATAGGTATGGAATTGTCAAGGTCAAATTTTAAAATTACTTTAAAGAATTATTTCATCATACTGTTTTACTTTATCTATTAAACTATGTATAGCTTCATTCTTTTCCTCTTGCAAGTATCTATTGAAAAATGGGGAGTTATCTTACTGGTAAATTTTATTGACCAGTAGCTACCAGCTCAGTATAGAAATTCTCTTGTTACTATACGCTGCATTTTCTTTATGCTTTGTGTCTAGGAAGTAAGTTGCAATAGCTAATCTTAGATGTCAGTATGACACATTTGGGAAGAGGGACTCTGAACTGCAGCATTGCCTCTGTCCTATTAGCCAGAGAACACATCTGTGAGGCATTTCATCCAGGTCAGAGGTCCTCAAATAAAATCTGAAAATAGATATTTAATCAAGTTGCTTTTTAAAACATTTATATTTCTAGCTATACTAGGATGTTGTCTGTCTTGGCCACAGAAACTTTCTTTTTCAGTTGGCAATCATTAATCCAGAAAGCAGCTGAAGTTTGGGAGTGTGTGACAGGGATTGGATATCCCTGGAGAGGTAGATTTAAGAGGAGGCAAGTGGTGAAGGTGGAGCCACAGCTGCAATAGAAACCACAGAATTAAAGGGGTAATGGCTAGAAGCTGAGGATTGGCACCGTGTTGTAGCATGAATCTTAGAGAGTCTTATAAAATCAAACCCAGGCCAGTTATTGGGGTGAAATGCTGGATGGTCAGAGACAGAACAAGCCACAGCTATCTCACCTTGCCAATTCCTCAGCTGGTCTTCTTTCCTCAGACTGGAGGCCTCTGAGTCCTCATCCAGAATGGGTATCAGCTAAACTGCTGCTTGAAGCCTGAATGCTTAACCAGCCCAATGCTTCTCCAGGCCAAATGCCTACCCAGGCCAAAATGCCTCGAGTTTCTGGTCCTCACGCCTTATATACCTTTCTGCTTTCTACCACCACTCCCTGGAATTGAAGGCTTGCTTTCTGGGATTAAAGGTGTGGGTCACCATGCCTGGCCATTTCCAATGTGGCCTTGAACTCACAGAGATCCAGAGGGATTTCTACCTCTGGAATGCTAGGATTAAAGGCGTGTGCTACCACTGCCTATCCTCATGTTTAATATTGTGGCTGCTCTGTCTCTGACCCCAGATAAGTTTATTAGCATGCACAATATTTGGGGGAATACAATACCACACCATGTAGCATGGTTGGACTCCACAAAGAAGAGAACAGGAAGCCATTGATGAGGGTTCAGTCTCAATCACAGCAGATTAGAGATGTCAGGACAGTGAAATGACCAAACAAAGGAAATCAAGTGTAAATGGATTATGCCTACAAGTTTTGCACGTATTGTAAATAGCAGAGCTGTCGAAGTGTGATTTCCTAATTCCTTTGGATCCCAGAATATCATGAGTGAGTTCCAAATGCTCAGTATTGAGTTTAAACTGTTGGATTTTTGGCTTGACTTTGAATATATTTTAACTGTGCCATGACTTTTCCTTCTTGAAATAAGAAACCATTTAACTTATATATATTTTTTTATTTTATGTGATCCCACAGTTAACATAATTTTGAATTTTAAAGAGAATTTGGACTTATAAAGTTTGTATGTTTGTAAAGATTATAGAGCCTCTAAAGTTGTACTGTTTTATGATATGATTATGAGATCTTGGAGACAAACAATAAAGGCAAGTTTATTGTCTAACAGTGATATATTTGTTTTTCAAGTTTATAGGAGTAGACCTTTGATGGCTAATCTTATCAACTTAACTCATATAGGTAGAGTGAAACTCAATTGAAGAATTCATTCCAACAAATTGGCCTATGGCCATGTTTGCAATGAATTTTTCTTGATTGATGGTTCATACAAGAAGGCCCTACCCATTGTTGGCAGTGCGATCCCTGAGCAGATGAGCTAAGACTGTATAAAAAAGGATAGCTAAGTAATCCCAGGGAAGCAAGCCAGGAAGTAACATTCCACCAAGATCTCTGCTTCAGTTCATGCATCTAGGTTCCTTTCTTGTGCTTTTGCCTTGACTTCCTTCAATGATGGACCTATAAGCTAAGTAAATCCTTTACTGTCTAAGCTGCTTTTGTTCATGGTATTTATCATAACAACAGAAGCAAAACTAAGACAAATTTCCCAATAGACAAAATTGATTCTACAAATAGGTTATTGTACAATATTGCCTTGGAGTAAGTAGCCATATGAACAATTAAGCCTCTCTCTGTCAGTTGTGTCCTTACTGTGTTCTACAAAATTCCTATTAAATACTGATTCTTCCATATTTTTGTAGCAGCTTTTTATGAAGTATAATAATTCTTTCCTGTCTCATTGAACTTAATGATCCTATTATACATAGGAGGGCATCTTCATTATTTAACAAGAGGGCTATATGCACATACCTATGTGTGCTGCATGGATCAATAGGAAATAATCTAGAGAAACTGGGAAGATCTTAAATCAATGCTACAGAAATTTATCCCTTTTAAAACATATTATGTTCTTAAGAGGATTCAGTTTAAAGAAGTAGCCTATACCATTCTTCAATGAATCACTATAGTCTGTAGCAGCAATAAAGCAAACCAAATTATCTTAATTAAAAAGCTAACTAGAAAAAGTATCCATCACCCACTTTTAGATCTTATTGTTAACAAATGAGAAACCATTTATCTGATTACTCTTTGAATAAGACTGTAAGGCAATTTTCAAAAGAAAAATCTTCCTAGAAGGAAAAGCAATTATCAATAAAATAATTTAATTTTTATTTTTAATTTCTAGTTCTAACAGAAATTAAAATCTTACTGCGAGCATAATGGGATAAAACATACTTATTCAGCATAATGAATAATACATCAAGAGACACCCTTGCTTTCTGTTTCTGTTTTGTACTAAAAATAGCATACAATTCATAGAATTTCCTTCTGGATTTTTCGTCACTGTTATTCAGGTGAACATCAATACATTTTGTTTTGGCTACAATTCCCTTGAATATTTCATGCTCTTTACTATTTGTGTTTTGTTTTAAGAAAGAGAACAAAACACTCAAGTGTTAAGATGATGCAGGTGGAGGATTTATAAGAAGATGATTAATACTGGAAGATTTATTAGCACTCTGGGCTTTGCCATTCTTTGTGTTTTTGTCCTAGTCCTGAGAAACCTTTAGTAGTTTGAACAAAATAACACAGAAAACATGAAAATATGCTGTATTGATGAATCATAATACTACAAAGAAAGTGATTTGTAAGAAAGATAACTCTGGTGAAATGCTCTCTCCAGAGCTGCATATTTATTTCTATTTTAGGTAGAAAACTTAACCTCTTGTGTCCTATGATTTTCTTAAGAGGTCTTGCAGCACTTAAATTTTGTTCAGTGAGTCTGAGAAACAGAATTTCCCCCCACAATCTTCCATGTCAGCTGTAAGCTAGTTTTTTTTTTCTCTGCTGCACATTTTGCTTCCATTACCCACCCCAAGGTAGAGAAACTGATATGGTTCTTGGTATGAGTATTCTATTCTGAAGGAAGAAACAAAGGATCAAACAACAACAAAAACAAGAACTAAACAAATAAATGAGAGAGAGTGGGGCATTGGAGGATCCAAAGCACTTCAGATGTGTCATATCCTGTGGCTACTCTCACTTCCTTAGTTACTTGGAAGCAATTTCATCAGATGATGAGAATGGATGATCACACTTGAGAGAATTTCTTAAAACACTTGGGATAAGATAAACTCACATACTAGTTACAAATATGTACAATGTCTTTAACAAGCTAATTATGCATATTTCCTCCTAAGGATGGTGCCCTTATAGTTTTCATCCTACCCACAGATTTTACAGTAATGGAAAAGGTACACAATGGCTGTATTCTGCTCTTCGTTTTCAAAGAGTGGAGTGAAGGATCCTGCCAGTAAATGACCCCAAAAGACCCCCAAACCCCTCAAAGCTCTTTATTTCTATGGACATTCCTTCTCTTCTCTGAGGATTTGAACTGTTCTTCAATGATAAGGTCGCAGAGCTTTCTGGGAACTCAATAATCTTTTCTCTCTTAGGGATTTTGGGCTCCTCTGGCCAATGCTTCCTTTTTCATAAAGATCATTTGCCTCATCTGGAAAGAGAAACAATTCTCATATTGTCCTATATTCATTGAACATAACTGAATGCTTCTGAATTCTTGAATAGTCACACAATTTTAAATAACATTTCATTACAGACTTTTTAATTGAATTCAGAAATTAATTTGGCTATTATTTTCAGTGAGGTCATTCACATGTATTAATAATTTGAGCTCCCTTTGATTTTTTTTTAGTTGTACAACCTTCTTACTATAACTATAAATACAATATAGGGTATATTCTGATTTTACAAATGTACAGCCTAGTTGCTGTGGGATGTTCTGTATGGCAAATGTGTTGCTAATAAAACACTGATTGGCCAGTGGCTAGGCAGGAAGTGTAGGCAGGACTAACAGAGAGAATAAAAAGAACAGGAAGGCAGAGGGAGACTCTGCCAGCCAGCCGCCAGGACAAGCAGCATGTAAAGATGCCGGTAAGCCACGAGCCATGTGGCAAGGTATAGATTTATAGAAATGGATTAATTCAAGATATAAGGACAGTTAGCAAGAAGCCTGCCACGGCCATACAGTTTGTAAGCAATGTAAGTCTCTGTGTTTACTTGGTTGGGTCTGAGCGGCTGTGGGACTGGCAGGTGAGAGAGATTTATCCTGACCGTGGGGCAGACAGGAAAACTCGAGCTACACCTAGTAGAGTCTTTCCTGTGTGAATTTTGTGAAGCAAAAGTATTTGCTTATTTATTTACTTATTTTGGGGGTACACATATGACACAAAGCACTTTTGGAAGTTTGAGTGCAGCCAGACCTTTTCATCGGGATTGCTAGCTCCCCAATAATGACACAGAGGCTTATCATTAATTATAAAAGATGGGTCAATAACTTTGGCTTGTTTCACAAGCTCTTACAACTTAAATTAACCCATTTTTATCAATCTACTTTTTGTCTTGAGGCTTTATTACCTTTACTCTGTACTGCACATACTTGTTCCTCCCTGTCTGGCTGGCAACTCTCTTTTCTTCTTTCCAGAAGTCTCTCTGTCCCCAGAAGTCCTGCCTAACATCTTTTCCTGCCTAGCTATTGGCCATTTAGCTCTTCATTAAACCAAACAGAAGGCACTTTGACAAAGACACAGCTTCACAATTTACAAAAAGATTGTAATGTATGTGTGATATCTTGATCGCATTCTGACAACACAGTTTCCTTTGAATCAGAGGGCAAAGCTAGCTACTAGTTGTCCGAATTCAACCATCAACGTTTTGGAGGACTGATGACAGAGAGACAGGAAGTCATAGGGCACGGCTTGGAGAGGGTCTTAACCCTTTGGTTTGGAGGAACTACAGAAATAAGAGGTCACTGGTTCCTTCTCCAGACTTCCCTGATCATTCAGGTTCTTACCCTGACATCTGACTCCCAAGTTTTTGCTGATAAAGAATAATTAGATAAACACATTATCAGAGGAAAATTTGTAAAAAGTCATATTTATCCTTCTATTATTTCTGTCCATGGTATCAAGTTTTACTCATGAAGACTTGTCACCAAGTGCCCTTATCTGCTGAGCCATCTTGTGAGCCCGAGAAATATTTTCCATAGTTGGTAGTATAATCCAGAATCATTTAAACTCTCTTTCATACAGGAACGACTAAATTTTTTTCTTTTATCAGTAAGTAATGAACAATAGCTGTGATTTTTAATCTTTCCAGTTCTGGTGTGAATGGCCTGTTTGTTTTCTTTCAGTTCTGCCTGACAGACAATTTAATTTTTCTAAGCCTATTTTCTTCTCTTAATCCCTTACATTCTTAGCTATGGCACTAAAATTGTATCATTAACACCTCGTAGTCCCTTTTTTCATTTTCTTATTTAGAACACGGTCTCACTTTTAAATATTTTTTTTCAACTATTACATACATTTTTAAAAATACTAAGTTATTGATGAAAAGCTTTGCAATTCTAAACTCCAGTACTATTCTGGTTATTACCTATATATTTTAAATATTTGTTTCTAAGGTATTTAACCTGTCTATACCAGTTGTTTCAAGAATAAATAAAATAAAATAATATAATATCAATAATGGTAATGTGCTTCCAAGTAAATCTATGAATGTTTTGTCAGTGGTGATTGTTGAAGTAACTACACACACACACACACACACACACACACACACACACACACACACACCTTCATTAGGTAAATTCAATGTCATATCAGGAAATATGTATTTACTTAGTCATTCTTTAGTGTGCCTTCCAGGGTGAAGGAAATGAGAATCATTTCACGTGCTGTTTA
This sequence comes from Peromyscus aztecus, assembly GCA_902168405.1. Classification (NCBI taxonomy): domain Eukaryota; kingdom Metazoa; phylum Chordata; class Mammalia; order Rodentia; family Cricetidae; genus Peromyscus; species Peromyscus aztecus. The sequence continues at coordinate 16,343 of CABHPQ010171275.1, forward strand.
CAAAGCCTTTGAGATTCATGCTTCTCTGTAAATTCCTAAATAATTACTATCAGCCTTTCATTTTTATCATGAGCATTCAATTTAATAGCCATATTCAACTTTCTCCTCAATATTTATCAAGGATTGACATATTTAACTTGTAACCAGTATCCCTATCCTCAAGTACACTTTAGAAGTCATTCTATATGAAGCCACCATCTCAGTCAAAGTTTAAATGTTATAATATTATATAGCAAGCTGTCCCACTTCCTATCCAACCTTGGATCCTTATTGTGTACACCTACTGATCCAGATATCAAGTGGGCCCTCAGTGTCTGCATTTTCAGACTAATATCTCTCCTACCTGGTATAAACAGTTATAGTATTTTTCTCTAGTACAAAATTTTGTGTACACACACACACACACACACACACTCATGATGTTATCCCTGCATGGTATCACTTCTAATAAATGATTTTTTAAAATGTCATGAAAAACAGCATTTTTTCTGGATTTGGCCTACATCAATTACTGAGAAACTGAAAAAAAATATCAAAGAACTTAATTATCTTAGTGGTCCTTTTGAAATTGATTTAACCATGTCAGTATCAAAACTGCAAAGCTTACATGGGCCTAAGGATATCACTGATTCTGGCTGTTGTATGGTTTAATTATATTTCTACACTGAGGGTTTAACATAACAAACAGAGTACTAATAATAACTTAGAAATAACTTAATGTTTTTTAGTTGCTCTACCTTGTTTCATAAAACTTGGTCAGAATTACAGAATATCACTCTTTAATAATTAGTCCAATGAAAAGCAGTGTCTGCATCTTTAAGAGGGGGAACAGGTGTTGTTATGTAAAAGGAAAGAATTTTTTTATTTTTTAATAAATTGTATAAAAGATAACCCTTTCCTATTTCCTATTTTTTTTTTCTCTTCTGATGAAAGACTTTTATCATGGCTATGTGGTGCATTAAAAGTGTTTCTTCCCTTACCTATGAAGTCATCATTTACTCTACTGATCTGATCATGTATGATTGAGAAACAAAAGTAATCAATATTATTAGTCACAGAAGACATGTTACTAAAGTTATTCTTATTTTTAATACAGTAGTTGATATCTGATACTTTTTTCTATTTACTTTTGATATTCAATACTTCTTTTTATTTACTTATTTTCCATTTAAATTGACTATAGACACTTGTGGGGTAACATATGGAAGTTTGCTATAGGTGTGGTTGTATGATGCAACAATTTAGGTAAACATATGTATCAAATATTTATCGTCAAAAAACTTGGTTCTCACTGTAAAGTAAAAAAGATTTAATTTCATGTGTATTTCCTGTAAAAATGACTCCATTTGCTGAGCTAATGTGATACTAAATTATAAGGTATGAGGAGCTAACTTTCTTTGTCAGACATTCAGAAATAGAGATGGGAACTGACATATCACTTAGACTCTGTGTCAACAGCCACAGAATCAGTAAGCTACTATCATTACAAATTTCTAAAAAAAATTCAGCTAAAATGAAAATTGCAAAGAGCTTCTGTGTATCATAATAAACACAGCTAATAGTGATATTAGAAATATTTTGTTTTACAATTTAAATAAACTGAATTAGTGCATGTGCCAATCAGTTTCATATGGTAGATCAAGCATCTCCCCATGTGACTAGGACTCTAGATATATATGCACTCTTGCTGTGGGATGGTCTGTATGTCAAATGTGTTGCTCTGATTGGTCAATAAATAAAACACTGATTGGCCAGTAGTCATGCAGGAAGTATAGGTGACAAAAACAGAGAGGATAATCTTTACAAAAGTTATTTTAGGCTCAAAGGCTATAAAATCAAAATTATCTTAATTCTACAAAGAAGGGAGAGGGCTTTTGTAAAGATTAAGCTCATTTAGATTTTTTTTTTTAATATTGCAGCGGAATCTGCTGCAGGGTTCTGTTTTGTTTGCTTATTTTTAAATTAACTGTTTGAAGCTTTGGATACTGCAGGCTTTAGAGGGAGAACCCAATTTTTCAATTATGTTGGCTTTTTATGAAGCTCGTTAAATAAAAGTTTGCTACCAAGATGATTGCCTTATTGAATAGGTCACTACTAGGGCCCTGTAAGTGTTGATACCTGCCATTTCTGGAGACAGTGTAAATTCCACTGAAGTGTAAAACAAGGCAAGCCTCAGACCAGCAATAAATTAATCAGTTTGGATAAAAAAAAACAGAGAGGAAAATTGAGAGAACAGGAAGGCAGAGGGAGACACTACCAGCCGCCGCCATGACAAGCAGCATGTGAAGATGCCGGTAAGCCACAAGCCACGTGGCAACGTATAGATTTATAGAATTGGATTAATTTAAGATGTAAGAACTAGATAGCTAGAAGCCTGAGTCATTAGGCCAAACAGTTTAAATAATATAAGCGTCTGTGTGTTTATTTTATAAGTGGGCTGTCAGACTGCCTGGGCTTGGAGGTACCCAGAGAGAAAACTCTCCAGATACACACCCTTCATGTTCTGACATTACCAAATCTTTTAGTTGTTTCAGCTGTTTAATGCCAAAAACTTAAAAACACTGTGCATGATGTGTTTTCACTTGGTGATCTTCAATTTTTATTATTTTCTTGCTGTATCTATATATGTATATATATATATATACACATATATATATATTTAATATTGGATAAAATGTTAAATATTATTTTATCAGGGCTTTCTGTTTGACAAGTATTATTCTTAAACACAGAATATAGGAGGGATTGATACTTAATACATTTTTTTAAATCTGACAATTTCATACATTTATTTACTATATTCTAGTTATAACCTCCACCATTCACCTCCTTACACTCTCTCTGAGTAATGCTAACACATCTCCCACTTTCATGGTCTCTGGTTTTATTCTATGTTTGTTTTTAACCTCACTGAGATCTGAACAGTGCTTCCTGTATGCAAATCACCCTGGGCCCATCTGCATGGGCTACCAACCAATGAACAAACCACCAAGGAAGTGTGACAGCCTCCACTCAACAGCCGTTAGCTGCCAGTAGCTCCTCAGCTAGAGCAAGAACATCAGGATCCCACAATTCTCAATGTTGGCATTTTCAATTGTCTTGATCTTGGACAAATTTTGTTTAGGTAACCACAGATTCTTTGAGCTCATGTGTCCTACCATATCATACTTAGAGGCCAGCATTCCATAGTGTTCTTCCCTGTGCTCTAGCTGTCATACCTTTCCTTGCTCCATTTCTGGGATGTTTCCTGAGCCTTGGAAAGAGGGTAGGTTGACATAGATGCCCCTTATGTAGCTGAGAGTTCAAAGTCATTTATTCTCAGTATTATAAGCAGTTATGTGTCTCTGCGTTAGTACATACCCTATGCAGTAAGAAGTGACCAAGTGTGAGAGCAGCACAAATCTCTAGACATAAACATAAATATTTAGAAGACAGTCTGACATGATCATTTATAAAAACAATATCAACATACTTATTCCTAAGAACTATGACTTTCCAAGCCATGAGTTTGCCAATAATTCTAACCACTAGACCAGTTCTCAACAACAATTCAAAAAGTAAAAATAAAGCAGTTAGCTACTGCTGTGGGATATCTTTCTGTATGCTATGAATGTATGTTACTTCCATTGGCTAATAAATAAAACCTGCATTGACCTATGGAAGGGCAAGATTAAACCAGGTGGGAAAATCCAAGAGAGACAATGAGAGAAGAAAGGAGGGTGGGGGGAGATGCTAGCCCAGTGCCCACAGACAGGTAATGCCATGGCCATGTGGCAACATATAGATTAATATAAATGGGTTGAATTAAGTTATAAGAGCTAGCTAGCAAGAAGCCTAACACATAGGCCATACAGTTTGTACGTAATATAAGCCTCTGTGTGTTTACTTGGGACTAAACAGCTGTGGAATGTGGGTGGGAGAGATTCATCATGACCACGGGACCAGATAGGACCAGAGAAACCTCTGATTACAAGCTATCACATAAATAATCTTTCCCTTATTACATCTGTGGGAACATCTTAAGTGGTAAGTCTGTACTTCAGCAAGCAGGGTGTAGTGATGGATAAGAACACTGATGTCTTTTCTCCTCCAGCAGACCACATAGCACCTTCTAGCAGTACTATGAAAACTGGCCTGTATGGAGGGAGCCAGTTAATGACAGATTTCTCTATTCTGAAACCAAAGCATATGATATCATTAGCGATATCATCTTACCCTTTAAGTATGTTGGGCAATCAAAAGCAATGACAATAGCCTGTATTGTGTTTGTGTGTCTCTGTGGATTCCCTAATGAATAACTCAATTCTGTATTTATTTGTCTTCTTGGTTCTTCACACTTTCTTATTGCTACAGAAGTCTTCCATGCAGTTTCACAATTGGAACTTAATTTCTATTTTAAATTTATAAAAAGTAAAATGCAAAAGTACAGGATAAATTTCCATATTATAATTTTCATAGGTAGGCTGCCATTTTCTTTCATTAGCCACAGCGTTGTATGTCTTGAAGAAGCTAACCTTATAGACAAAATAACTGCACATCAATGAAAAGTGCAGATTGTGGATTGACATGTTTGCTTAGTGGGTGAAGGGGGTTGCTGCCAAGCCTTATGAACAGGTTTTCATCTCAGAAATGCACATGGCAGAAAGAGATAACAAACTTCTATAGTTTGTCTTCGGACCTCCACCAGCATGCCATGACGCATATGCGTATCCATACACACAACTAATAATTAGTTGATTAAAAACATAATAAATGCTTTAAAGTATAGAGTATTGCAATCATGACATAATAATTTTGTGATAATAATAATGCACTTGGATTTAAAACAATGACACAAATATTAATGGAAGTTTTATTTCTTCTATTTTAGTATTTAAGGCTCCTATTACTGGTTGTTCCTCAGAAACAAAACCAAAAGAATTTACAAATACCTGTAGAAATTCACTGCAGGAATTAACTCACATGATTATGGAGGGTGAGAAATCCTAGGATACATCAACTCAAAACTGTAAAATGGTCAGAGCTGTTGATACAATTCTTAGTCCAAAATCACTTATTAAACTGTGATTTCAAAAACAAAAAGAAAAAAAAGCAATGCATGTTATGTGTATGTGTGCATGCACACATATTTTGATATTTTGCTAAATGCAACCTACTTCATTCAAATTTACATTTAAAATCTGTTTTCTGTATTTCAGGAGCTAGTTGCATTTGCACAACCGTCACAGCCCTCAAGGAATAAGGAACTCAATGAATACAGAGTCATAGACAACCCAATGGCAGCTCTGATGAAGAGGAGATGGATAATATTGTTTTCAATAGCAAAAATTTAATGATAATAATAAATAGAATTTAGTTCCAGTATACTTAATCAAATATTTGTTTTACAATTTCATAGTGCATATTTGTATAATTAAATATTTCTGAAATATGTATTTAGCCACAAAATCAGTAACACTAGAATAGTGACTTTGAACATAGAGAGAAAGACATGAATGACCAGGGACACAAAAGGGATACTCAAGTCTCTGGTAATTTGTACCAGTTGATATTATAAGTGATTAAATGGGTGATATGGGTGCATTTTCTTTGTAAAAGTAGAATGAATAAGATTAAATTTATAATATTTAGTATTTATAGTACAACTATAATATTTATCTGAAAAATAGTTAAGCATTCATTCTAAAGAGGAATAATAGTGCATTAATTAATCTTATAAAGCAACATGGTTATTCTACAAAAGAAAATTGTGGGAAATGAACAAACAGTGCACAATAGATGACCTTGTTTATTTGTTTTGTTGTTGTCTTACGTATAATTTTCAACACTTTTAATTGCCCTGATGACCATAAATAGGATTAGGGTTTAATAAATCCCCAAGAAAAAATTGACTATTCTTCCAATATGAGAATGTTATACACTGCAAATGTTAAAGTATCTGTTGGTAGCAAACAAAATAATCTCTTTTGGCAGAGTCTGAAACTCCTTCTTTATGAAAGTTATGGAGGTCAACATACATTTGAAGGTGTCAGGCAAATACAGGTAGGATAGAAGACTTGCTTAGTCAGATTTATTGATGTGATTCACTTGAATAAAAATGAGCAGGTAAAACGTAGTTTCAACCACCTGGGATTTTATTGAAAAGTCTAATTGATACCAAGCCAAAGTTATTGCTTTGTGCACTGATGTTAAAGGTAAAATCTCCTTGGCTTATGGTAAGGAATGGGTTCACAGAATATAACATGTAGGAGAATGATTAAAAACAAAGATTCTTCCCAGTCACAACATGGTTGTTCAAGAAAGGACAAGGTGCAAAAAGATTATGAATTGCTGTATTGCAATAATTTTTAATGGATCTAGACGTGAATGTCAGTAACAAGAAGGCTAGAGAAAAACTGAAGATACTTTCACATTAAAGTCATATGAGAATTACAGCAGAATTGAATCTAGGATTTTGATTTTTCATTTTTTTTTAAGATCTAACATAGTAAGAACCTGAGTGCATATCTCCAAGACCCATATGAAAGCTGGACACACAGCACCACTGCCTGCAAAACCAGCATACTTGAGAGAAAGTAGGAGACAGAATCAGAAGAATCTCCCATATCTGGAGAGCCATCAGACGGCCCTACATTGCTGAAAACAATAAAAATATTGTCTCAAACAAGGCAGAAGATGAAGATCAACAACAAAATCTTCCTCCAAGTCTGACAGGTGTTCTATGTCACAAATGCATGTGGTGTGTGTGTGTGTGTGTGTGTGTTGGTATGTTTGTGTGTATGTATGTATGGGGGGTGTATTGGTATGTTTGTGTGTATGTGTGTGAATGTGTCTGTGTGCACGTGTGTGGGGGGGTATGTACATACACACATGTTATAAACATTCACAAAGAAATGATAATAAGAATATTGCAATAAAAGCCCTTCATGGTTGTCCTAAATAAACTGTTAGAATTTTATTATGTATGGTACATTAAGTATAATTATTTTGTTATTAGTAAATAACCTGAGTTGGAAAATTTTTTCCTGATTGCATCAGAGAATATTTATATTCCTATAAATATATGAATAACTATCTATGACTATATCTCATAGCTGGAACTTAATCTCAACTCAGTGAGACTCACAGTGCAGAGCCTGCCTCTTGGTCTATTCTTAGACATATCCTCATTTGAGTTTCCTTTGCCCACTCAAATATTACTGTGTCCATTTTGCAGTTATATTATAATAGCACATGGCTTAAATTCTATCATATGCTACTTGTTAGATACCTGTCTTTTATAAGAACTTTGAATGTTGAAAGGCTTAAACATCATGCACTCCAATGAAAGCAAGTCAGAAATTCAATTATTTCACCCCCCATCACAGATGCATACATATTTTTATTTAAAATATTTTAAAAGAATATGTCACTCATTTTCCCTCAGTTTGAACATTCATGAGGATTTACCAGGATCAACAATGTATATGCACACAGTGCTTGTTTTTTTTTAAGGTAGCCTTTAATCAGAACTATGAAATATAATGAATGCAGACAAGAATTGGAAATCTAAACCCACTTTCTCACAGCTCTAAAACCCTGCTCACTTGGACTGAGTCTATGATTCAGATTCTAAGATCATGCCAGCAATATAGTCTGTGGAAGAGTTTCAAGTTAGTACTCAATGTGAAGCCCTTAAAAGTCCCTGTATCCAATAGTCAATGCATGCTTATCAACTTGCAAATTTAGTTGCAAGCCATTAATTAGTTTTACATAATATTCATTCAGTCAGTCATTTTATATGTATATATCCTTATGCCTATGAGATAAACCTCAGTGTTTAATTTTATTCACCTTCCCTTGCTCTTTTCTATGGTTACCATTGTTAATATAGCACTGCATCCAATTTTTAAATATATGTGTTATTATCTCTTTATGATCTGTCTTCAGACAAGTTCTTATGATAGTTTGGTATATTTAAATTATAGCCAAAATTTGCATTCATAGTCAAATGTTTTCCAACTTCAAGCTTATAAATCACTCTTTCATGCTTATTTTTAGTTAGTGTTCTGTAGCTATATACAACTTCACCTTTTAACTCTAACATTAATCTTATTAGCTTAAATGATGCTTCTTTCTACATCAGGAAATACTGAAGTCAGAAGCTCATGTCATGTAACTTGCTCTAATAAACTCTTTCTTCCTCCTACACACCCATTTAACCTCTCATCTTAACACTAGTTCTCCTCTAGGACTTGAGTGCTGCTAATGCTTAGTAACTTCATGACCTGATGTGCAACATGGTTTCTAATCACCAGGTGGATTTTCTTTCTCTGAGTGAGGAAAAATTATAGAGGGGAGAATAGGAACTACTTCTACCAGTGGTTGTCCAGACCTTTTACTTTTATTATACAAGGCCCAACTGTTCTCTTCAAAGAAAATCCTTTACACATTCCTCCAAACTAAGATTTATCTACCAAGAAGGATAAAATATAGGAGAAAAATGGGGAAGAGAAGTATCAAATTTAAAGAAGTTGCTAAATTTTACTCTTGTTTGGCATTTTTACCCTTAGAGATTTCATTGTATTATGATATTCCTATTAATGAGGTATGCTGACATTGAGAGTAAATTGTAAGTCTTCCCTACATTATCATTAGATGTATTGTTCTTCAAATATTGGGTCAGAAGTAAGGAAGTAAAACAAGTGAAAAATAAATATATCAGATAATGGTATATTTCTATACCATTACTGGAATATATTAACTAATAAAAGAGATAAGCAACATTATGAATAGACTAAAACACTTTTGCCAAACTGAAAGTAGTACAAAGGAAAAGAAAGAACCTACATTTTGTATAGTTCATCTATAGAACCATCTAAATAGGTAAAACTGTCATAGACATACCAAGAAAACCCAGTGTCAGGCATGAGAGAACATCTTTTGTGTTTTGATCAAGGGATTCCAATAAACTCACCAAACAAAATAGGCTTTTTGACATTGCCCTTGATGCCTTGCAGGAGAGAAAAAAGTAAGATGTGATTGCTGAAGATAGTACACACTGAGGAAAGATTAGGAGGACTCAGCCTGGATCTCATATAGAAACTTCCTCCCTGATGACTAGCACTTATAACTTAGCCAACTACCTACAGATCATGAGGTTGAGGATCTTAGAGGAAAACATACTACTGTCATTTTCCTAAATATATCTGCTGTGGGATGGTCTGTATGGCAAATGTGTTGCTAATAAAACACTGATTGGCCAGTGGCTAGGCAGGAAGTATAGGCGGGACTAACAGAGAGAAGAAAAGAAAGAACAGGAAGGCGGAAGGAGATACTGCCAGCCTCCGCCAGGACAAGCGTGGCAAGGTATAGACTTATAGAAATGGATTAATTTAAGATATAAGGACAGTTAGCAAGAAGCCTGCCACGACCATACAGTTTGTAAGCAATATAAGTCTCTGTGTTCACTTGGTTGGGTCTGAGCGGCTGTGGGACTGGCAGGTGAAAGAGATTTATCCTGACTGTGGGCCAGGCAGGAAAACTTAAGCAACATATATCCTAAGTGTATTCTAAATACCTATCATTATATCTACAGATAAGAGTAGCTCTCACCCTTCATAGAAGTTCCATTTTGTAGCAGAAAAAGATTTAAAAAAAAAAAAAACTGATCAAAATGTTGAGATCAACTGACCATAGACTATGTCTCAATATGATGATATGTCTCAATAGGATGATATAAACTCCTCTAAGCAAATAAACAAATAAAAACAAGAGTGAGAGAGGGGAGAGTATAGGAACTAATTAACCAAATTATTTTTGGATATGGGGTCACTCTACATTGCGCTGGATGTCCTGGAACTTAATATGTAGACCAGACTGGATTTGAACTCATAGAGATTTGCCTGCCTCTGCCTCTAAGTGCTAGAATGAAAGGTATGCAACATCATGACAGCCCTGCTTTATGATTAATTTGGATTGTAGTGTTTGTCAAAATATTGAATGAAACACATAAAATAATGCACATTTACTCAAATAAACTCTTTGTGATTAAAACAAAATAGGCAAAACAAAAAATGGTATTTGAGGGACCTATTATTTATTTAAGATGTAAATATTTCTGAAATATCATATGGTGATTTATATATGCTTCATATGCAGAGTGTATATGATTATATATTATATATATTTATATTTATATATTTTATTTTGGTTTTTTCAAGACAGGGTTTCTCTGCGTAGCTTTGCGCCTTTCCTGGAACTCACTTGGTAGCCCAGGCTGGCCTCGAACTCACAGAGATCCACCTGCTTCTGCCTCCCGAAGGCTGGGATTAAAGGTGTGCGCCACCACTGCCCAGCTATTTTATATTTTTAATATGTGAAAGGAATCCATGTTATACTCAGATTTGGCATATATAATTATATTTGTTTTCTATACCCACTCTGCTCACTATTTTCAAACAGGTAATTCTACACTAATTTAGTTCAAACATTCTGTTGCTGCTTCTTCAATCTGCAGAGTTTGATTTTATTTTTATTTTTTCTATTTTAAGATTATTTAAATTAATTTCAAATTTTATTTCCTAAAATGCAATCATAATCTGACTTTCATGATTATATGTAAAATGTCATTTAATTTCTATTACTTTTAATGCACTGTGCTATGTCAACATAATTTGAATTTTTCTTTATCACTTCTCTATCCTTAAGCTTATTTAAGCAATATTTAACTGTCTATAATAAACACTCATGGTCCAGAATTGAAAAACATGATCATTTCTTCTCTTCAGCCTTCCTTTCTTCCATTCTTTCCTTATTTCTAATTTTTTATTTCTTCCTGTCTTTCATTTTTCTTATGTCTGTTTTATTAGCATGTTCAAATGCTGTGCATTGTGACATTTTTAGCCATATATCATATTTTCATCATATTCATTCCTTATTATTCCTTATTCATTCTTCCTTCCACTTCAGGTAGAACATATGCAGGTCTTTCTGCATGTGACTTATTTGCTTGATTAATGATCACTTTGTCCATCTATTTTTTTTGCAAATGACATTATTTCATTATTCCTTACATTTGAGTAATATTCTATTGCATATATATATATATATATATATATATATATATATATATATACTTATCCATTTTTGAACACCGAGACTGCTTTTATTACCTGACCTCTATGAATAGCTCTAGGATAAACATGGACTTACATGTGTCTTTGTTGTAAGGTAATTTTGATAGCTATGGGAAAGATTCCCTGAGTGGTCTATAGCTGATATTGTAGCCAGAAGTTTTCCTGTGTCCCACCCATCCTGAAGCTGCTCGGACAAGTGAACACACAGAGGCTTTTATTACTTACAAACTGTATGGCCTGATGGCTCAGACTTCTTGCTGGAGAGCTCTCATAACTTAACCAATTTCTATTAATCCATAAGTTGCCACATGGCTGTGGCTTACCAGTATTTTCACATCTTGCTTCTCCTAGTGGTGCTGGCGTTGTCTCACCATTTGTAGTTGGAAGTTTCTTGAGTCCCACCAAGCCCTCACAGTCCCATGGCCCACTTACAGAATAATCACTCAGAAGCTTATATTCATTATAACTGCTCAGCCATTAGCTCAGTCTTATTACTGACTAGCTCTTACACTTAAATTAACCCATAATTCTTATCTATGTTTAGCCACATGGCTTTGGTACATTTTCTCAGTTCTGCCTTGTCATCTTACTTCCTCTGTGTCTGGCTGGCAACTCGCAACTCAGCCTTTCCCTCTTCCCAGAATTCTTCTTGTCTGCTCACCCCACCTATACTTCCTGTCTGGCTACTGGCCAATCAGTGTTTTATTAAACCAGTGTACAATGGTATTACCCCACAGAATGATAGGTCTACCAACTACACTTCATTTGAAAACTCTTTTGTCTTTTTTTTTTTTTTTTTTGATTTTTCAAGACAGGGTTTCTCTGTGTAGCTTTGTACCTTTCCTGGCTCTCGCTCTGTAGACCAGGCTGGTCTCAAACTCACAAAGATTTACCTGCCTCTGCCTCCCAAGTGCTGGGATTAAAGGCGTGCACCACCACCGCCCTGGCTCCTATGTCTTTTTACATTACTCATTATTACTGTGTCTTAGTTCTGGTATCTATTGCTACAAATAGACATTTATGACCTCAGCAACATTTATAAAGGAAAACGTTTAGTTGAGACTGGCTTACAGTTTCAGAGGTTTAAGTCCTTTATCATCATACTAAGAAGCACAACAGCATGCAGGGAGACATAGTGCTGGAGAAGGAGCTGAGGAATTCCACATTTTGACCTGCAGGCAAATGGAAGTGAACTGAGACCCACACCAAGTATAACTTGAGCATATTAGACATCAAATACCACCCCCATAGTGACATGCTTCCTGCAACAAGGCCACACCCACTCAAACAAGGCAACAGCTCCTAATAATACCACTCCCTATAGCCCAAGCATTCAAACACATGAGTCTATGAGTGCCACATCTATTCAAACCACCACATTCCACTTCTTGCCCCCGATAGGCTTGTAGTTATAACATAATGCAAAAGTTTATTTTTGTGAAGATATGTAGTTTGTGTTCTAACAAATAAAGCTTGTCTGAAGATCAGAGGGTAGAGCTAGCCACTAGTTAACCATAGAGGTCAGGCAGTGGTGGCACAGGACTTTAATCTCAGTACTTGGGAGGAGGAAACAGGAAGTAATATGGTTGGGCAGAAAGAGGGAATAATAAGGCAGAGTGGAGACAGGAGCTGGGCCCTTTCAGGCTGAGGAGTTGGCAAGGTAAGAAGTAGCTGTGGCTTGTTCCTTTGTCTCTCTGATCTTTGAGCATTTACCCCTATATCTGATTCTGGGTTTTTATTACTAAGACCAATTAGAATTCACACTATACATTTTATTCAAGTTCAAACGTCCCCATACTCTATCACAGTCTCAACAATGTTTAAAAGTCCAAAGTTCAATATTTTTTCTGAGATTCATGCAATTTCTTGACTGTCATCCTCTATAAAATCAAAATCAAAATCAGATTACATACTTCTAACATATAATGGTACAGGACATATATTACAATTCCAAAATGGAGGAAAGGAATCATTGTAAGGAAATACTGGAGCAAAGCAAGAACAACACCAGCAGGGCAAACTCCAAACTCTGCATCTCCATGTCTGACGTCAAAATGTTCTTCAGATCTCCAACTCCACTCAGCTTTGTTGACAGCAACATACTTCTGTCTCTTGGACTGGTTCCACTCCTTGTTAGTAGATATCCTTGGAGGGTATCCCATGACTCTGGCATCTCCAACATCTTGGGTCCTCCAAGGCAATCCAGGCTTCAACTTCACAGATTCACACAATATTATCTCTATGCTTCCATTCAGGGACACTCCTCACACATTCCTAGCCTCAGTGGCTTTCCTTAGTCATGGAGGAAGATTCCATAACACCTTTCTTCTTTTCCTTGACTCTGAAGTCAGAATCACGTGGCCCAAGCTGTCAAGTTTTACTGATTGCTGTGCTGAAACATAGCCCCTTTGTTCAATTCCATCTTCATTAGCTTACTATTTTTGATTCTTTGACTGCCAACTTGGTTGTTTTGGAACTTGTTCTGTAGACCAGGCTAGCCTCAAATTCAGAGATACACAAGCCTTGAGTGCTGAGATTAATGGTGTGCACCACAACACCCAGCTCTAAGCTTTATTCCCTTTCACAAGCTGGGAGTTTAGCTGGGTGAGATTTTGCCCTGAAGTCATCATTCCTTTTTTTTTTTTTTTTTTTTTCATTTCTTCATCTGTTTTTCTCCTTGAACACAGGATTTGTCTCCATTCCACTTTTTGGTGCTCCTTTTCTCCTCAATCTGTAGATTTTTTTCTATTTTCACTTGCTCATATTTCCCCTTTTCATTTTAAATCTTCAATAGAGTTAATACTAGTAATCATACAACAAAGTCTATACTAGGCTGTTTTGAGATTTTCTCGACCAACAGAATTAATCCAAAACTCTTCACTTTAGCCACAGGAAGACTTTTTGGACAAGGATGAAAAGAAGCCCCCTTATTCATCAAAATATCACAAGAATGATCTCTTGGCAACATATTAAAATTCTACTCTGAAACCTCTGTAGCCAGGCCCCCACTGTTCAAATCTCCCTCAGTATCACTGTCCCATGTACCTACTTGTATGGCTCATTAAGCAACTCTTAAAGAATCCCACTGCTTTTCTAACCCAAACTCCCAAAGTCCAAATTCCTTCAAACAAAAGCATGGCCAGCCTTATCACAACCAAACCCAGTCCCTGGTACCAACTCTTTGGCTTACAGTTTCAGAGGTTTAGTCCATTATCGTCATTGTGGGACATGGGGACATGCAAACAGACATGGTTCTGGAGAAGGAGAAGAGAGTTATACACCTTGATCTGCAGACAACAGAAAGTAAACTGTCCACCACACTGGCAAAGCTTGAGCATATGAGTATGAGATCTCAAAGCTTGCCCTTATGACAAACTTCCTTGAACAAGGCCATACCTACTCCATCAAGGCAGCACCTCCCAATAATATCACTCTCTATCAGCCAAGCATTCAAACACGTGAGTCAATGGGGGCCATATCTATTCAAACCACCACACTCTGATTTTATATTTTCTTCACACGTTACTCCTTTCAAATTTTTACTAATGCCTTCCTAGTTATTTGTTAGTACCTGTGTACATATTTGTATCACCATTCTCCTTCTGCCACCATAGAAAATATGCAAATATGCCATGGTACAAATATATATATTTGTATATATATATATATTTATATATATATGTATCCTCAGAAATATATTTCTGAGGACAGAAAACCATTAACGTCATGGCCCATGACTGTCACTTTTAATATTTAGTTCAAATTAATTCATCAACAGTTCTTATAGAATTCATGGCTAATTAAATATTAGAATTGCTTTTTGACTTATATGGTTAGCCATTTAGATGGTGTCATTTCTGTAGATACATTTTAGAAGAATTTTTATGTAATACAAGTAATGATACAGAAAATGAAAAGACACTGTCTGATACCAAATGCATCCGAAATTTTGTCTAAAGTGTTTTGTCTAAAGTGCATTCTCAGATGATGAGTGAATTAGCATACTTTTTCTAATCACTTCTACAAACATATGTAGATCAAACACTGCTGTATACATCCTATTCTATACAAATCTGCTTGCAATTTTATGAAAATGAAACTGAAAGAAATAATAAGATAACCATATCCTAATATACTTCTGTTTTTAAGTTTTTGACTTTTCTGAAATACAAATATTTTTAAATTTAAATATTGCTTGTTCAAGAGAAAAAATGTATTGTTTGTGAGACACGGTGTTATTTATATTTTGAAATAATTTTTCCAGGCTAGGAATCAGTGATTACACTGACTTTCTCAGGTTAGGAGCCACTGAACCAATTCCCAGCAGAGGATATCTTGCTGTCAGCACTGTTTAGCTCTTGTCCTAATCCTTGCTAAACCAGTTACTCTAATTAACATTTCAAACAAGGATCCCTGAGGATAGGTTCAAAGCACAATTTACTACTGTTCTTCAAAAGGGAAACCCCTCTTCTGCCCTTCAGTAAACCCTTGTTTTCATGGGCAAGATTTGTCTAGCTGTCTTGAATATTCTTAAGAGCTAAGACTCAAATCTTCCTTCTCATATGTCCTGGGCACACAGTGAGCTGTTATAATCATCGTTTCTAAACTGAGAAGCAAGATAATTCAATTATAGTCAATATTTTTTTTAAAAAAAAGTTATGTTTACTGCTAAAATGTAATTGGCCTTTTTAATTAGTGAGAACATATTAGACAACATTGTAAATATATATACATACATATATATATATATATATATTTGTATTTTTACAAAGTGAATACTATCATACTAATGTTAAATTGAGAATTGTGAAAACAGGTGGTGTGCGTATGTGTGTGTGTGTGCGCGCGCATTATAATAATAAAGAGAACAGGCACAGTAAAGTGATGGTATTAGGATTGTGAAAAGAACCTTCCTTCTGCTGCCCCTTTAAATGGCTGTCAACATTTCTCCTAGTTGTTCTCCTTTCAAAAAAGAAGCCCCAGAGAAAACCACAAGGAATTAGGCAAAAGCAAATGATTCTGAGTCTTCTGGGTGACTGAGAGTAATTTTGATAATTATAGAACCATTATCATGCTAAATGCCCTGCTCAAGAGGCTTTCACACCCAGCATTTCTGAGCATGTAATGTATGAAGATCCATGACCACAATCAGCGAATGCTCACTAATGTGCCCAGCAATACCTGTGATGGTAAGTCAATTCATTATGAATATGCATTACTTCCCCAGGAATATTCTGTGCTCCCTTTTTTAGCAAAGGCAATGCATGGGGGCTATTGTCATTGTTCTTATTTGCACAAGTAATAAATCTTCTCTTTCTCTTTTATGCTGAATTTGAATTCACCTATCAACAAACCCATTGCATTCAGTTTCAAAATGAACAACCCAAACTCTATTAATAATAAATTAGACCTGTGAACTCAAGTTCAAACCCCTAAAAAAGCCACATTTTTGCTAAAGATTCTAAAAGGTTTAATGATAAGTTAGAACTTCCTGATTACAGAGTTGAAATGTTGCTAATAAAAATCAAAACTTATCTTTGACTGTCTTTAATAGCTATTTAATATCTAACTCTTAGATACAGGAATATAGGGGTGCTTTGGAAACAATCAAGTCTTTTCAGGGAATCTAAGGTCCTAGAAACTAGACTGCCACCAAACTAACTAAGTCAATAATTTTGGGTTCTTCTTTTGTGAATTCAAAGTATGAAATTCACAGATTTCAAAGAGTGAAAAAAAAGTTTATTGTACATTAAAAGGTGGGCGCTTGAGAGAAAGACAGACAGACAGACAGACAGACAGACACACACACACACACACACACACAGACACAGAGAGACAGAGAGAGAGACAGAGAGAGACAGACAGAGACAGAGACAGAGGATAAATTATGGAAAGAGGTTTTTCTGCTTATCTGAATGATTTATTAGAATACTGATTGGAAAAGTAAAACTGTTTGATAAAGTTATATAGATTTGACTTCATTAAGGTCCTCAAATAAATGGCAAAATCTAAAATTGCCTTGAGCATAAAAAAAATCCAATGCAACCATTTGATAAAACAACAGCAACACAACAAAATGCAGCTCTGGCCTGGCAGGATGATTCTGCAGCAGGCAAAGCACTTGGTGGCCAAGCCTGATGGCCAGAGGTAATCCCTAAAATCCATGGTGGAAGGAAAGAATCCCTTCTTGAGTGTTGTCCTCTGCCTCTGCACCTGAACTGTGGTGCATGTGCACCTGCACACATACTAATAGTCAAACAAAATTGAGAAAGCACTAGTGACTCTCACAAACAAATACCTAGTTACAATGTATTTGATCTTACTTCAAAAAATTGTCTTTATTTTTTTGAGGGTATTTTTTCTTTTTCTTTTATTTTATTACAAAAATTTTATTCATTTTACATACCAACCACAGATTTCCCTCTCTTCCCTCATCCTGCCTCCTCCTCAACCCACTCCCCATTCCCTCCTCCAACAAGGTAAGGCCTCTTATGGGGAGTCAACAGAGCCTGGTACATTCATTTGAGGCAGGTCCAAGCTCTCCCCCTGCCTCTAGGCTGCTGGAGGTGTCCCACCATAGGTAGTGGGCTCTAAGATACCAGCTCATTCACCAGAGGTAGATCCTGATCCTACTTCCAGGGGGCCCTTAAGCAGATCAAGCTACACAACTCTCTCACTTATGCAGAGGGCCTAGTCCAGTCCTATGGAGGCCCTACAGCTGTTTGTCTAAAGTTCATGGGTTTCCATTAGTTTGCTTTGGTTGTCTTTGTAGGTTTCCCCATCATGATCTTGATGCCCCTTGCTCATAGAATTCTTCTCTCTCTTCGACTGGACTCCTGGAGCTCAGCCTGGTGCTTGGCTGTGGATCTCTGAGTTTGCTTCTATCAGTTACTGGATGAAGGCTCTGTGATGACAGTTAGAGTATTCACCAATCTGATTACCGGGGTAAACCAGTGCAGGCACCCTCTCCACTATTGCTAGTAGTCTAAACTGGGGTCATCTTTGTGGTTAGTTAAAACAAACAACATCAAAATTCTCTATTTCTGAAAATTGCCCTAACTTCTGTTAGGTAGTTTAAATTTGTTCTGTATGTGCTTTCACATGCAAATACAGTGTTATTTTATTGAAAATTATTTCTGTAAAAGACAAGTCAAACACACACTCACATGCAGAGAGAGAGACAGAGAGAGAGACAGAGATGGAGACAAATACAGAGACAGCGAGCAGAAAGACAGAGAGATGGAGACAAACAGAAACAGAGACCTTCTAAAGACACTGTGAGAAAAAAGATTGAGAAACTTTGAACATCTATAGGTCTGTATCGTTTTAAAATTCAACATTGGATATAAGTTAAGATTTAGCAGAAATCATGAAGAAAGTAAATCAACTAAAAATTATAATTCAATTTTACTAGTAAAATTAGTAGAAAATATAAAATAAGAATAACTCAGTCTTACAATTCTTTTCCTACAGGAAATCTTCAAAAGTATTTTTTTTATTTACAGATTTAAAACTATAAGGTATGTAAATAAAGGGGATCTATGTCTTGATTAACACTGTTAATGCTCCCTAATGATTAATCAGATTCTTAAACATATATTATGACTAGTTGAAAAGTCTCAGGATTAAATACTTCTCTGTGAATCTGAGAATATATACATATATATATATATATATATACATATATAATTTTGTTCTATTATTCTAGCTAGTGTAGAGAAAACAAAAGAAGACAACAACAACAAAACCCATCTGCCCTTCCTGGAAATTCAGTCATTTTAGACCTACTTAACAGTATCTACTTCTAAGTGGGACTGTTTTGTCCTACTATCCAGGGAGAGTAAAGGTATATTTTTCTTCTAATGACCTAATCAAATGAGTTATACATAATTACTTCCGTAATAAGGTTGAATATGTACATGTAAACCTAATAACATTTCCTAACACAATGCTCAGTAGTAAGCAAATTTATATTCCCCAAATGACTTTCCAACATCTAAATGTGAAAATTGTCCACTTATGAGAATTATAATAATTATGCTATGTATTAAGAAACACATAAGCCCACATTTTATGAAGACTTATTTATTTGAATAAAATACATTGATACATTTGGATTCAACTTTTCAAATAATTTCTATTTAGTCATAGTATATCCTTGTGCC
This sequence comes from Peromyscus aztecus, assembly GCA_902168405.1. NCBI lineage: Eukaryota > Metazoa > Chordata > Mammalia > Rodentia > Cricetidae > Peromyscus > Peromyscus aztecus. The sequence continues at coordinate 35,625 of CABHPQ010171275.1, forward strand.
TGACTTAATTGTTATCACCAGGGACCTAGGTTTGGCTTGGCTAATGGATCGTCCTCCTATAGTCACAGAAGAGCATTGCTGGTACTAATTCTGTACTCATCAACCCATGTTAAATGACTCCTCAAGTGATGCTGAGTCTTTGAAAAACATGTTGATTCAATGTTGAGCTATATATCCATGTTGTAGTTCTCCTTACTTCAGCTATCATGGGAGGTATTTTCCAACTTCTTCTATTAAAGAATAAACCAAAAAATATATAAATCATACAGTAAAAGAATCAAATCATTTTCAGCTTCTGTTAGATCCACAAGTATTGATGGTATTGTATCTATTAATCAAAACTCATCCTTTATACTGCAGTGATCTAAGAGTCTGTGGAAGGACATACACAGGCAATTAATAGAACAATGGATTATGAGAGAACATATATCAACTATTATACACTGGAGTCCTTGGGGAGACAGATGTTAACCACTATCCACAAGTGTGTTTTGGAGTTTGTATGCTAACTTTTACCTACTACAATTGCCAGGGATTCTGAAACCAATGCTAATGAATAGAGGATAATACATCTAAAATAATTTAAGAAAAAAAATTATCATTTTAATCTAAAGTGAATATATTAATTTATCTAAAATTATCTCAAATACAATATGAAAGCTATGATCCAGACTCAGTTGGATATACTGCATGCTCAACCATTGCTAACTTGTACTTTCAAATTCCTTCATTGAGGATGCTTTTGAGGCCATATTATTGCCCCACTTATGTATAACATTAGGAACCTAACTATGAATAGGTTAGTCTTATAATTTGAAAATATTTCAATAATTCTTAAACAGAAAAAAATACAACTATGTCATCAGACATCAATTCTCCTAATCATTTTAGAGTGTATCTTTTAACATAAATAAAACAATTTTCATAGTACCTTATTACTCAAATAAGGTTTTAGGTTTTTGATTCAAGTCTAATCACAAGTAATTTCTGACAGTATATTTTTAACTAATTACAATTCCTCTGTGTAAGATAATTGCAATATAAATTTTTATCAGCCAATCTGGTGCCTTCATTCATAATTCATATTATAAAATTGACATTAAATGCTTCACTACAGATGTTGACATAGAAAAATCTGATGAACATTTAATTATTTATAAGTTTGCTCTGCAATTCTTATATACGAAAGCATTTAAAAGAAATAATGGACAGATAAACACAAACAGGAATTCAAATTTGGGTTAAAAACATATTTACTGTGTCTTAATGGCCAAGCCATTATCCAAGTCCATGATTAAAAGATGTGGTGTCTAGACTAAACTACCACTTACTTAGAATAATCTTTTTCTCCACAGAACAGAACTAAATGGGTTGCAGACAAATGGTTGTGAAGAAATCATATTTAGTCTACAGTCACTTTGTTGTATCACAAGTGACTGCATATTGTGCTATCTTGCTGTGATCAATACAAACTTACATTCTCACATGTGGAAGATGGTTCCTTCATGGTAGATATGCCATAGATCTTATCATTCCTGTGTCTCTCCAGAATGATTATTTTTCTGTTTAACGGTATTCTAATGCAATTGTTGAATTCAAATCGTACAAATGCAAACATAATATCAAAGAATGCAAAAAACAAAATTATTTTATCATTTTATCAATACTGAAAAAGGTACAGACATGTTATGTATGTGTATAGCAACCAATTGTGTACTCTTTGTAAGTAAATATAAAAGTAAAGGAATGTGGGGGTAAAGTTTTTGAATGTGTTACTCAATATCATCATTTGATATATGAATAATTAAGAATAGATGTAGACTCAGCAATAGGCTTTCTGTTATTGACAGATCATTGTAAAACTAAAAGTCATAACCATGTTCTTGGTGATGTAATTTTTCTTTACACTTGTATTTCAACATATATGTCCAATCTATGTTGAAAAGTATTAAATGTATTACATTGCTTCATTTTAATTCAGAAGTAATGATGTACTTGTCTCCACAGTTAATGGTAGATTTGAGAGCTAAATAATGTTTGATGTGGAGTATATATTGAATATAAGAAAATATAATTTCCAATATAAAAATCAAAGTCAATAAGGAAGTGTAAAACATTGGCACCAGTAAAGTATAAAGGGAATTGAAGAATATGATGTTTTTCTTCAAATCATCATGATAACGTCAGTGGCTAGGAGGATAAAAGAGACGAAGGTAGATTTGGTATGCTTTTGTTAACTCTTAGGGATATTTAGATTCCCTGAAATCTTGCTGGTTCTGTTATATTTATGCTGTCTCTGTTATACTTATGCTTATAGGAATTTCTCATATTTGAGGCCTCTAAGTTAATCGACCTAAAAATTGAAAGTAGTAATATTTGCTTAAAGTCTTATTTTTTAATGGGTGTAATGCAAAGTTTACCTTACTAGGAACATGTGTTTTATCTTTCTGAGGGGACCAGAAATACTTCAAACATGCTGTACTTAGTATAATTTTGCCAGACGACTTTTTCAGAGAAAGTCATTAAGAGAAGAAAATTAAGTGAAAATGTACTGGGACATGATGTGTGTTTCTATTCTTCTGGGAATACACAATATTATCATGCAGTAGGTTATCCTTTCTTCTTTTCAGAAATCAGGGGTATGTTCTTTGAGTTATTGCATTTTCTGTTGGTTTCAGAGACCACAGGGATGGAGAAAAAGAAAATCAACTTGATAATTGTATGTCCAATCATTTTCACAAATTCTACTAATCATACCACAATAATTTTCATGGATTTAAGGAAATAAAAATTCCAGTAAGCTACTCATTGGCTCCTTTGTAGTTTTAGAATTTGTTGCATCATGCTTACAGATGGACTTCACTATTGTAAATTATTTGAAGTACACTCTCATTTAATTCCTATAGAATAGTTTCCAGAATAAAAATCTTTAGTTAACTATTTGTAACTTTAAGAAATATTATGCCTCAGACACATTTATAAACTATTAGTACCAATTAATTTCAATAATAAATCTTTTACCTAAGTTTACTAAATTTTATCTCATTACATTTATCTTCATTTCTGTGTATATATACACAAGACATTTTATAAAAGCAAATAAATGAAGTTACTATATATAAACTCCTGTGTCTTTGGGTCTCTAAATTTATATATTAATGATAATCGTTGAATATATAATACATATTGAATTTTACTCTGTTGTATTACAGGTAGTTACTACTTCTCTTACCTCTGTAGACATGCCTCTGAGCTTGGTATGGCTTACCTCTGCTTTTTATAACAATTTTTAACCGGGATTCTGATTGTGGAAGTTGAGGCCTAGATGAGTGGCATTCTGTTAATGGTGGAAAGTCCCTGCGCTAACACCAGGTCTGTCTGAGAATGTGGTGCTCCTTCTTCAGTGCTCAGAAAGGAGCATGTTCCTAAAATAGTGCAATGAAATTTTAAGATTCCCACTGATGAAATGAATAGCTCTGTTTCACATGCTATTATGAAGGTAATTTAAGATAGGGCAGCTCAAGGTCATCTCAAGTAATTTTTCATAATTTAATACATGCTAGAACTCCACGAGACTGATCCCTGAATACATTCTTTGCAAATTATAAATAAATATATATAGTTGTATTGAAAAGCCATAAAAATTAGCTTATAATCCTACAATCAAAGCCATAAATTATCCACGTAAAGTCAGAGACCATGTTTTTGACATTGAAAGTTATTACACTATTAAACATTAGCACTGCTGTGATCTGTGGTTTCCTTAATTTAGCTGTTCCCTGCATCTCCCATTTATGTAATGAATTATTGATATATTTAATTATGTATCTTGATAATATAGTGTTACAGTAAAATAAATGGAGATGAAGACCATAATTACTTGTACAGTAAATAATGTTGTAATTGATTTCTGGCATTATATATCTAGGTTATTTTTATTTCTAACTGATTTCATATAAGATAATTGAATAATTAATTATTAAAAGAGTGACAGGTTAGTTTTACTTTGATTTAATTTCCACAAGAATCAAATCAGGATTAGCAAATTTCTCATAAATTTAAAACATGACACAAATAAAATCTTTGGTACTATCTTTTTATAACCTGTAAATGGTAATAAGAGACAATATTTAATAGCTTTTCTCATGTTTGAAATAATTTTCAAGTGTAAAAAGCCTATATTTTTTTAATCACAGAAATTGCTCATAAAAGCTAATATGAACTCAAAAACAAACAACTCCATTATTTCTGATATACATAAGAAAATCAACTGCTATGATGTTCTAGGTATAGAGATAATCTTTTTCAACATTGTAAATATAACAATAATAACCAACTAGGGATTCAAAAATGTGGTATATATTTCTGGTTGCTTTCTTCTTTAAGTCAATATTGCTGTCTTATAAACAGTTGCCATTAAATAGTCTTCCACTGAAGAAATGTTGACCAATTAATAAATTACTGGGGGGGCTGGAGAGATGGCTCAGTGGTTAAGAGCACCGACTGCTCTTCCAGAGGTCCTGAGTTCAATTCCCAGCAACCACATGGTGGCTCACAACCACTTGTAATGAGATCTGGCGCCCTCTTCTGGCCTGCAGGGACACAAGCAAGCAGAATACTGTATACATAATCAATAAATAAATTTTTAAAAAAATAAAAAATAAAAAATAAATTACTGGGGAAAGAAGTCTATTTCAAGAAATCTGTGAAAGAAATTTCAAACAAGGTAAACTCCAGCTTATTCCAGAAATATCATCATAACCAAATTCAAAGAATATGAATTTTAAAAATGAAAATAAATGTATTCAAAAAATTTTATATTATCTAATCCAGAGACACAAAATGAATCATTTTCAGTGAAATGGTGAATTATAGTATAAATGATGATGACTTAAAAACAGTTAATATATCTTCCTATTGGTTCTAATTGTTCAATTTAAGGATTTTATTTTTAATATTTTAAATATTTCTTTGACATACTTTATACCTTTGTATAATGGTTAAATCAACTGGTCGTCCAGACAATTGCTCTCAAATAATGGCTGTAATTTGAAGATTTGATATCTAAAATGTTCTTTGATCTGGCCAATATCAGCAGTTGTAACAGTTGTTCTAATGAGAAGGGATGGTGGTAAAAACTCTTTAGAGGATTCATGTAACACGTTCTTATCAAAATCACCACTGTCATCACTCTGTAGATGCAGGCTCTGCTAAAGATAATGAAAAAGCCCCTAATGCAAGCCAAACTGAGGCCTCAAAAGTGAGTTCTAATTCATTATTTTCTT
>CABHPQ010171276.1:0-40085 GCA_902168405.1 Peromyscus aztecus
AATTATAATTTTTTCTAAATCTATTGCCTTGTGAATTCCACAGATTTGGAGGTATTTTTCCCTCATCATTTATGGCCTTTAAGAAGGAAATATCACTCAGATTTTTTATTTAAAAGTTACATTTTGAAATGCAAAACTCAACTGAAAAGCATATAAATGACTCCAATAATTAAAGTAACTAGGTATTCTTTTTTTGTGAAAAATATATTATTTACAGTGATGTTTTAGTTAAATTTAATTAAAAGGGTGTGTGAACTATAGTTTTCTTATAACAAAACATGCTAAATTATTTTATTAGATCCACTGTTTCTGTGGAACTATTCAGTAAGGGCTTTGTAATGCAGAATGCAGCCTTTGAAACAAATAATTTTCAAAGTATTTAAGTTATAAAGTGATGCAAGAAAGACATATTGTAATAACATAAAAATTCTAAGTCAATTACTTGTAAAAGTAATAAAAAACAATTATCTTTGAAAATTTAGAAATAAAATTGTCAGAAATACACACTTTTTTTTTACCATTTCAATTCACATAAGAAGTATCCAATTATAGTATGTTCCAAATTTGAAGGCTAATTAGCTGCCTAAGAATGGTGTGTTTGTAATGAAAACTATATTTCAAATCTCACCTTATTTCATTCCAAATGAATATGCTTATTGTCTTAAACTATAAAGATATGTCTAAAGGTATGTTGCATAGGTATAGGATATTAAGGTAGATTATACAATATATCCTATACATACTCTGTTCTGTATTCATGAGTGTATTTCCTTGCAGGCAGGAACAGGGAGAAGGGGCATGTGGCCCTTCTCCAACTCCTTATTAAGAGGTCATGTACAATGGCAGGAAGCACAGCCTCCTTTGAGCCGTGTAGCCCAAAGTCATGGGTGGAGGAAATATCACTACAGTATGTGGTGTATGTAATCATAATGTTTATTAGCTTTGGTTCTTCAGTTTGAAATATATTTTAGTGTGCCTGAAAAGAGAGAGAGAGGGGCAGTTGTGGAAGAGGAAGAAAAGGAGAAGGAGCAGATTGATGTTGGAGTCTATCTCCCATTCAGCCTCTGTTCCCCTGGGCTGCATTTCCCAAGTTAGGATCATTAATGTCAACAGGAATATTAAATAAGATACTGTAGCACCAATACTCCATTCACAATGATAAGGAATTTTGTAGCTGAAGGTTTTTTGTGTCCCATCTGGCCTGTGGTCAGGACAAATCTCTCTCACCTGCTGGTCCCACATAAGTGCTGTGGATATCGCTCTGAATGCTGTGAATGTGTTACTCTGATTGGTTGATAAATAAAATGCAGATTGGCCAGTAACCAGGCAGGAAGTATAGGCAGGATAAGCAAACAGGGAGAATTGTGGGGAGGCTGGAAGGCTGAGTCAGGAGACCAACCGTCCAGGGAGCAGCATGTAATGGCACACAGGTAGAGCCACGGAACATGTGGCAATGTATAGATTAACAAAAATGGACTGAGTTTAAGTGTAAGAGCTAGTCAGTGGTAGGCCTGAGCTAATAGCTGAGCAGTTTTAATTAATATAAGCTTCTGTGTGTTTACTTGGGTCTGAGCGGCTGCAGACCACAGGGCCATGGGAGCCCGGCAGGACCAGAAAATTTTTAGTTACAGAATTTTAAATTTTCTTGGGAAGAAACTGGGTTGACATGAAGATCAGGGAATATATATAACATGATAACTGAGGAAGGCACAACAAAATATGTAGAAAAGTAATTTTGAATAAGAGAAATTAATGAAAATTAAATTGAATCTACCCATTTATTTTTATCACTCATTTTGACAAGCCAATGTTTCATAAAAAAGCTAGTATAACTATTTTTAAAATCTAACCTTCCGTGTGTGTGTGTGTGTGTGTGTGTGTGTGTGTAATATAAATTTATACAAAGGAAAACAAGATTGGACTACATTTGCACACACACACATATGTGTGTATATATATATATATATATATATATATATATATATATATGGAATCACATAAAATAAACCACAAAATTACATCAACACCTGAGAATAGTACTCTGTTAAAAAAAGGAAAGGAAAGAAAGAAAGACTAATATTCAACTAGTATTGAATCGTCTAATTTATGCCAAGTCTTATAAAAAAAAAAAAGAAATGGAACATTTTGTTATTTTTGGCCATTGAAATAAATACAGTTGTTGTTTTGAACAATAGAAACCTTCCCTGTTAGAAATACAGTTAGGCATGCCATTTTCAATATTTAAAATATTAATTTTATAAGTAAAGGAAGAAGTGTAATATTAACCCAGTTACATGTTAACACAGCACACAGAAGCTGATTGTGGGGGACTAGAAGTTTGGGGTCAGCCAAGAATGCATACAGACAGAGGAAAAGAGGAAATGCCAGCACAAAATGAGAATACGGAAACTTTGTAATGTCCTGTGCTAATAAACTGTGGGCATATTTAATACATAATTAGTATTAGCCTTTTCCTTGTCAACTAATACTCTATTTTTATATGTAACCAAGCACAATAGTCTTAGTCACATAAGAGTCATTCCGGTTCTTACTGAGAACTAAATAAAAGCTCTAAACTTTTTTGCACTGTATTGATGGGCTTGTAGTAGATGCTGTGTTAAGAAAAGGTTTATTGCTTAATTTTGTAAATATTGAGTTAAAAAACGCTTATTGTAAGGATTTATCCAATGAATTTATGTAAATACTTTGGGGAGATTTTAAGGATAATAGTACAGATACAGAGTTTTCCCCATTATGGGGTGATTCTTGTCATGTCACTGAATCACAATCTTACATAATTCTGTTTCTCACTTTCATATTGTTACTGGATTTTTATTTGTGGAATTATTAAGCATTGCTTATTCCCAGATGCAGTGGCACAGGTGTGCAAGCCCAACACTCAGAGATCTGATACAGGAAAATTGTCATGAGCCTCAGGACCACTTGGACTATACTGAGTAACAGAAAGAAATAGAGAAAGAGAGAGAGAGACAGACAGAGACAGAAAGAAAGGAAGAAAGTTTACCTAAGAAAAACAGAATATTCATTCACAAACACACACAATGTATATTTGCATATATATGGTAATATATAATATATGACTATATATATATGACTATACTTTGTGTCAAGCTGACAGAAATCTAGCCAGCACACACACACACACACACACACACACACACACACACACACACACACCACACACACAGAGGTCAACTTGACGCAAAGTGCAGTCATCTGAGAAGAGAAAAGCACAATTAAGAAAATGACTCCACAAGGTTCAGCTGTAGGCAAGCCTGTGGAGTGTCATCATAATTAATAATTGTTTGGAGAGGACCAAGACCATTGTTGGTGGGGCCATCCCAAGTTAATGGTCCTGGGTTCTATAAGAAAGTAGGTTCAACAGGCAATGGAGAGCAAGCCAGGAACTAGCACCCCTCCACGGCATCTGCATTAGCTTCTGCCTCCAGGTTCTGGTCCTGTGTGAGTACCTGTCCTGATTTCCTTCAATGGTGAGCTACAATGTGAAAGTGTAAGCCAAATAAACCTTTTCCTTCCCAACTTGCTTTTTGGCCATGATATTTCACCACAGCAATAGAAATCCAAAGCAAAACATACACGCATATGTTATATATGAATAATATTATTCACTGTAACTCAAATATGAAATCAACCAAGATGACCTCCAGTGTATGAGAGAACAAAGTAAAAGAGGTATATTTATGTAGTGAAGCAGTCAGTACACAACAGGAAAAGAAGGAAATCCTGTACTTGAAATAAAGCACACAGAACTCGAGATATAGAAAGACGATTATCAATACTCATAGTCATCGATGGAAACAAATAAATAGGAGACACTAGAGATAAGAGAGAAGGTGGGAGAAGATTTGCAGACAGAAAATAGGAGGAATTGTAAAGACTGGGAGGATTCTAGAAGGAAAGCCGCAGGTCAGCTGTGAGAGTAGGAGTGTAGATGGCAGTCAGTAAAGGGGGTACACATGTTTGGAAAGTCACAAGGGTCTCCCATAACTTTTACAATTAAGTTTTGATAGTTACAGTAACATTATGACAAAGAAAAGAGTGAGAAATCATTGCTACATTTCAGATAGGGTTCTAAGATGTTCCATATATATTATGTTATTGAACCCCCCAAACCATGAAAAGCTATGAACTCACTACCATAGTTACTAAATTTGCAAATGGGAAACCTGAAGCACAGAACGATTATACAATACACACTGATATGAAACCAATATATGTTGAGAATTTATTAAACAATGGCTGTTTAGTACCAAAGTTTATGTTCTTAATGAATTCCCTATGATTTTGTTCAACAACAAACGTTTAGATTGACCCACTGTGTATCATGCCATTGTTGTTAAAATCATCATAAACACTACATTAAAAGTCTTTCTATTGGAATACACACTTCACATGAATAAGGAACTGGTTTTCTTCTATATTTCTCATGTATAGAATCATTGACAAGTATATAGCAGAAACTGGTTAACAATAAGTGAGATATTCAGTTGGCCAGTAAATACTATTGTCAGACCTGAGAATCATGAGGAGAAAAAGCAAAATCCTCAACTGACCAATTAAAGCAAGCTGTCTTTGGGGTGCCCTCAGGACTGAGTAGCTGTCTGTCTCACCCTGTCAGGATTTGAGAGAGCAGCCCCTACTAGTCTCTTGAGGTTCTCCTTATAGGAGAGATAAGGTGTTCATAGGAACAAGAGAGTTGGATGTTACAAATTGCTAGAAAACTACAATGAAAGGAAAGGACCAAGGATAATAATATACATCATGTGAATGGAATCGCAAGTTTAGTGTAGATTGGAAAACATGTTTTGCAGTTTACATCAAATCTAAGAAACATGAAATAAGAAACTTATTCTTAATTACAAATAGATACCAACTTGGGAGGATTTAACACAGGACAAACAGTAAACTGTTCTTTAACTACAAACAGAAATCATAACTTGTACGGAACAAACAGGAACTTATTCTTAACTGTCTAAACTGCAAACAGAACCCTTAACCAGCAAGTTATAACTTCCCTTTCTGTCTCCCATCAACTTTCAAAGTACATTGTTCCTGTTCTGGTCTCACAACTACCAAAGGTCAGATGAAAATGCTCCTTTATTTTTGAAATTCTGTACCACTCTTGCTAGATGAAGTAATATGTGGTAGTCAGCAAGGCAGATGGTAAGGTAGAGAATGCTGTAACAGAAGTTAGTAAGCTGTGTATTACAAGTCAGAGTCTGAATTCATCTTAGCCTTTGACCTGTTTCAAAGTTGATCTCATGTGCCTTTTCCTAATATTACCAATATTTTTTTCAGAAATTTCATTTAATCTTATATAAATAAACACAATTATTGCATGGTATGTATATCTCAAATGATAATGCTTCTCTTGGTCTTCCAAATCCTTCTGATGACAGACTTGACTGTGACATCGGAAGTGGAAGTCCTGGCCCTGCCGTCACTATTTTCCTGAAGGAACACAATGCCAGAAGCCAATGATATATTTCTTCATTTGTGTCTTGCCACGGAAGTTGCAAGTATCGACCCACTGACTGATTTCAGTTATCTTCGCCATTTCCAGGTGGAGGTAGTGCTGTTCCTGCACTTGCTAACTACCGGGCCTTTCTTGGTGTGCTCAGTGGTATGTGACTATCCCCAGGCCTGAGCTTAGGGAGTTATCTGTAATTTTATCTCATTTTCTCTATTCTGATGTTTAATGCCTCACAAACTGAGTTTTTCTTCTTGCAAATTATTTTTTCTAGATAGTAGGATACAACATGAGAAAAATAGGAAGTGTTCTTTCCTAAAAGGACATTCATCCTTGGTGTATCCATTTCAAATCTGCAAAAATATGGCATGTATTTGGCAATTGATACATTTAACAGTATATGAAATAATACTTTCTTCCAAAATTTATGCTAAAAATTGCATATATTTAGCAATATGAATTATGATAAATAAAACATAAAGTGCTATATATGTTAAAAATCATTTCTCCATAGAAAGAAGTGATGCTAAAAAACATTTAATAAAGTAGCAATATCTGAGTCAGACATTACATGTTGTGTCGCTTATCAAATCCTAGGCTTGATGATGCACAATCAAAATATCTTTGATTCTAAGTTTTAAAACATAATATAATATTGTATTCATATTAGTTACATTTAAGACATGTTTAACCATATGCTTAGCAACAGGGAATAAAGAGTCATAAAATGAAATAATAAATAAAATTGAATCATTGTTGTCTTTGTTTACATTGGTGAACTTACATTAAAAGAAGTAGTATTTGTCCATGTCAGGTACAAAAGAAATTCCCTTTCCCCAAATTCTGATGATTAGCCAAAAGCCAGTATTTCTCCAGAACTTGTGAAGCCAGCTCCCCTCTATTAAAAAGAGCCACTTTCCCTTATTACTGTCAGAAGGGACAAATGGCTGTGGTACCTTTTAGCATACCATAGTGCATGCTGGCCTCCAGGCTCCATCAGCATCACAAGTACCTGCTACACATTTCATGGTCCATGCTGGCATCCTGGCTCTTCTCTGCTCTTCTCACCCCACCCTGAACTTTCTCTTGCTCAGGAGTTTTTCTCTCTCCAGCTATTCATTATCCGGGTGACTTAGCTACGCTCCCTCTCTTTTGCCTATACTCTCTTTGTCTTTATCTCTCATTCTCCTCACCTCTCTCCATCTCTCCCTCTATCTCTCTACTCTGTTTCTGCCTCTCTCATGGCCAGGTGTTGTCTGCTGACCATGTTCAGTCTACTGCTACTCTCTCTGTGTTCTAGACTCTTTCAGATGCCTCTGGTAATTAAAAACTTAACCATACCATGAAGTGATCATGTCATCAATTAATACAACTGGTGCCAGAACACCCAGGTGGGGCATAAATGACCCTTTCTAAGAGGTCTGGCCTCTCCTAACTGAACCAAGACTGATTCGACTCTCCTATGGTATGGATCATTTGTTTCTGCTGTCTTCTGCTTCCTACCAAATTCAACTCCAAATTCTAGACTCTAGCTCTTCAGCAGCTTCTTCTCTCCACCTGCTCTCTCCTACTGCAGAAATGTCACTCTGGAACTGCCTGCTTTGTCTCTGTAGGCTCTTGTAGCTTACTACTAACTACTACTGAATTTACATTGCTGTGCTGGTAAGCTTTTCTCACCCTCCCGGGTTCCCATCCCTTGGAAAGAGATGCCTCTCTATGTGATTTGAGTCATTTTTCTCTGCCAAGCCTCTTGGTCCACTTAGGGGTAGCCTGGATTGAAATTCTTGTCACCAGGACAGTTACCCTTCTCTACCAGCTCCCTCCTGGAGGTTCTTGGAATCCTCCCTCTGGCAGAGTTCATGTTTGTGATTCTTTTCCTAAGCCTGTTCCTCTGTGTTTTTTGTTTGTTTGTTTTGTTTTTGTTTTTCCTACTTGCTCTGTCTCTGAGCTGGCTCCTGTCTCTAACTACGGGCTCTTCCCATTCAGAGTACTTCTCATCTGACTTCCCTAATTACTTTGCCTCCTCAGAATCAGAGGTCCCATTAAGACTAGATGTCTTACTGCAAACAGCTTGGCTACAGTACAGATCAACCAATGGCTAAAGATGACACACTCAATATCCAAATTCTCACAGACTATAACAACTTCTGCCATGGCACAAACAATTGATCCCCAAATTCCTTATTTCTAAATTTTCTCTACTCTACACTATAAAAAATCTGTTACCTCTATGGCCTTAATTGTTCCGCTTGCTCATCTGACTGCTAAATTCAATCTTAACAGAGACACAAATGTGTTTGGGGTGCAGATAATATTTTTTTAAAGTATGCATTTCTACTCTATAAGGAAGCTGGTCCTGGAGTTGGATTTGTAGACCTCCTCTTCAGACCTGAACATGGTTTTTAAAAAGTTTCCTCCAAAATCTCTGTCCTGGGTCAGACAGGACATCTGATTCTATGACAGGGAATGGAGAGCAAAATACAACCGAGGAAAAGAAACTGTGATTAAAAACATCTAAAGGTGAACTCTTCCCAGGAGGGATTACTGCTGCTTACTTCACACCCCTCTTCTTGGTTTTCTTCAACTCTCCAAATACCTTGCTCTCCCTCTACATTTCTCCACCTCTCTGCTCTGGGCTTTTCCAGATGCCTCTCTGTTCTCTCTCTCTCTCATATCTGGAAGAAAAATCTTCCCCTTAGCCATACCATGAACTGGTCATATCATCAGTTTACACAGTCTAGTAACTAGAGCTTCCTGTGTGGTCGAAAGGAAAATAATGCTTACCTTATTGTTGGGCCTTGTTTCTTCTCTTTCAGTTTTTTTTTTTTTCTGAGTAAATAAAATATATGACAATTAGGAACGCAAAACCGATTCCTTTGAAATTCCAGCACATTCAGCTTTCTCCGTACTCAACAAGAAACTGACATCATTTTACATTTTCAATTCAAAAAAATCAATATACAGAAATGAATGGTTTATATCTACTTACTTGTAGCTCTCTTAACTACTTTCTAAATACGTCTTTATTTTTTAATATTAATTTTTCATTTTTCTTCACTTTATTGAAAATATATTTTTCATTCAGTATATCCTGATCACAGTTTCCCTTCCCCTGATGCCTTCCAGATCCTTCCCACTACCCAAACACACACCCATTTTTTCTCTGTCTCTCATTATAAAATAAACAGGCATTAAAACAAGAAGTAAGCAAGCAAGTAAGCAAGTAAACAAGCAGACAAACAGGAAAGGGTCAAAGAAAAAGCACAAAAACATATACAGATGCAGAGACACACGTTTCTGCATCACACAGAAAATCCATTGAAACAACAACAAAACATAAAAAAATAAATATAAGCAAAAAATCTGTAAGATTAAAAAAGGAAAAGCCCATACAAAGCATTATTCGACAAAAATCTTTCAAAATACCACTGAGTTCATTTTGCTTTGGCCATTTACTGATGAACATGGGGTCTGCCCCTAAGTGTAGTTTGTGTATTCAGTAAAATAATTTTCCTTTGTGAACAACTGTCAACTGGAGACAGCTTTTTGGTAAGGGATGGGAGCTTGTGTCCACTTTCCCACTCAGTGTGGGACTTCATCTAGCTTAGACCTATGCAGGCCTTTGCATACTTTTACAGTCTCTTTGAGTTTAAATGTGCATCAGTACTGCTGTGTTTAGAAGGCTTCATCCCCTGATGTCCTTCCTACATCCATCACTCTACATCTTACAGTCTTAACATCTCCCTCCTCTTTCACAAGGTTCCCTGATCCCCAAGGGGAGAAATGATGGAGGTATTCCATTTAGAATTGAATGTCCCAGCATATCTCTCTGTACATTGTCTGGTTGTGGTCTCTGTATTTGTTTACATCTTGTGGTGATATTTTATTTGTACTGAAATGTGGTGATATCTTATTTGTATGTTAATAAATAAAGTTCGCCTGCAGATTAGATGAAATAGCAAGCCATTAACACAAAAGTCAGGCAGTGATACCACACGCCCTTAATCCGATCTCTTGACAGGCAGGGTCTCTGTGTATTCAAGGTCATACTATGGAACAGAGCCAAGGGTGGTGACACACGCCTTTAATCTCTGTACCAACCATAGAGTCCTGGAGGTCTGTACAGACAGGCAGTGACAAGGAAGTGAGGTAGCTGGGCTAAGAGCCAATGAGAGGGCAGAAAACAGGTTAGACAGGAAGTAGCTTGCATTTTGGAAGCTACAGAGCTGGTGAGGTAAAGTGGTTGGTGGCTCTCACTGTTTCCTTGATCTCGAAGGCTTTCACCCCTATATTTGGCTCCATGTTCTTTATTTAATTAGACGGCTTAGAAATTCATCTATAACATCTACTGCAGGACGAAGCTACTCTGGTGATGACTGAGCAAGACCTTTGACTGCGAGCATGGAAGAATGCCATTACAGGTTATTTTACAGCTATGTTCCTTCAGAGAAACAGTAGTATTTGGTTTTCCCTTATGTTCAAGGCCTACCTAGTGTGTCTCAGATTCTTGGCCACCAGAACAATGTCAACGATGTGTTCCATCTCATGAAGTTGGACTTAAATCCAGTCAGATAGTCATCAGTCAGATAGTGATCAGTCAGATAGTGACCAATCAGATAGTCATCAGTCAGATAGTCATCAGACAGATAGTGGTCAGTCAGATAGTCATCAGTCAGATAGTGATCAGTCAGATAGTTGTTACTCCCACAAATTTTATGCCACTAAGGCACCAGCATATCATGCAAGATATTTTTACTTTCCTTATCTGGTATTGGAAAAGTTTTAAGTATTTCCACTCTGTATTTTGATATGGTTCATTATTCATCCATGATGTTCACATGAAGTATATATATGACTTCGCTACATTTTTCTTTTTTGGTTTTTTCCTAGTATACTCTTTATTAACTTTTTATTTGCTAACTAGTCACTATTTATATTTATTCACTGAAGGGTACTCATTGAAATCTATGAATAATAATGCATCACAAAACAAATTTTGCCATCCTCAAATTTCCAAGTATATAGGTTATAACAGAAGTTGAAAGATTGATATAGAGGCAAAAATAAAACAATGAAAGACAGATTGCACGAGGAAATTTCTTCAGGTTCAATAAATATGAATCAAATTTATTATGAAATTATGGGTCAGAAAATGGTGTCCACCTTATACCATGTTTGAAACAATATTTATACATTTTTGTTTTTACCTACTATGAGAGAAAAAAAGGTTAGAATCCTTTAAGCATATCAGATTGTGGGTATATGTCAATCATTCAGCCAACCTATTTTAGAGTGTCTTGCAGTCAAGAACACTTAAAGAGTGTGGAGCTGCTTTTCAAAGAAATGTAATTAGCATTCTCTGATTGGTCATATTCCTGGCAACACTGCAGAAGAAAAAGATGAATGTTATTACTGAAATAAAGCATCTAATAAAACATTCTTGGAATATTTTCCTACAAACGAACAAATGATTTACAGATATTTTCTGCTGGAGTCTTTCAAATAAAGGGTCATTAATCTCTGCTACATTTATTGAAAAGCAAGGATGTATTTCTTGTAAGAACAACTTTGTTTTGCATTTTAGCTCAGGGGTACAGGCTTTGATGTGTTGATTTCCTTTCACCTAATTAAGTTTTTCCATTTACTTCCCTAAGTTATTTTCATCAGCATTTGTTTCAAAAAAACATTATACAAGAGGAAGAATGACTACACTAGAAATAGAATGGTGCAATGTACACAGGAGCTGGAATATACTGGGCATACACATCATGGTCAGAACAGAATGATCCCTGATAATTTTACTGGAAGAATAGTGTATCACTCTGTAGGTTATTAGACAAGTGATATCTTCTGTCCAGGATTATATTCCCTCAGGAACCTAATGATAAATGGAAGAGGAGGAAGCTTCAAAACATGACTCTGTGAGTATTTAGTCCTGTTAAAAATCAATTTGTCAAAAAGATGATGTACACACATTCTCATTAATCTTGCTATTTAACTAATGACAAGAATTTTCCTCAACTATAATTGATTTATGATCAAATTAAGAAGATAATGCCTAGCATCCTAATTTTCTATTAAAAATTAATGCTAATTGTGTGTTATGTTTAGATCAGCCAGGTTAACTCCTCATATTTCTAAGCTTTAGTTATGTATAGTATAATTTTCTCAGACAAGTTCATTGACATGAAATCACATTAAAACTGTGTCAAGTGTCCACATTTCTCATGATGTCATTTCTACATTCTACTAGGTTTATTTTTCTAATTTCTACCAAAAAAATAGATCAGATAATTTTGTATTAACAATTAGGAATACGAAATACTCAGCGTAATATGGTAATATGCTGCAGATCTCAGTGTGAGTTTGTTTTTCTCCAAAGACTTTCCTGATTCACCATCTCATTAAATTCCTTGGGGTTTTAATCCCCTCTTGTCTCTACTTTTCTCAAAGTACAGTATTAGGATTGGTGATGATTGAGGATTCTTTCTTCTTTCTATCCTGACAATAGAACCCTAAGGACTTGAGCAGTCTTATTCTGTATCATCTGTATCCAGACAGTAGATTTGAGGACAGTCTAAAGGCACAAAATTCCAGCTTTATTATGTTATACAAAGCAAATAAAGACACAGCAGAAAAAATATATTTATATGTCAATTTCCATGATAAACATAGAAAAAATATTTTCAGTAAAATCAAATTTAATACATAAATACATCATACATTATGGACCACTTAGTTTCAATTCAAGGATGTAAGGATGGTTCAATATATACCGATAAATATAACAAATGGTTCAATATACATCAATAAATATAACAAATGAATGTATAATAGACATATTTCAACATCCCTTCACAATAAAAACCTGAAGAAAGTAGGAATAGAAGAAATAACTATCTGCATAATGAAGGCTGTCTATGCCAAGCCTATATCCAGAGTTAGAACAAATGTAGAAAATCTGAAATTATTTCTTTTAAATCAGGATCAAGACATTGATAACAACTCATTCTATTCTTGTTCTATGAAATGGTTGAATTGTTATGTAGAGCAATAAGTCAAATTGAAAAGAATGATCTAAATCAGAAAGGAAGAACCTGGAGGATCCATGTTTCCAGTTGATATGATCTAAGCTAAGAAGGCCTTGAGAGAATCCACTGGAAAATTCCTAGATCTGATAAACACTTTCCTTCTTTAAAAAGGTCTGCCATCTGATTTCTCAGAGAAAGGGGTCAGAAAGTTAACAACAGCTAATCTATTTAAGTTTTCAGAAGCCTGGTAATACATATATTGAAACAAGTTTCCTGTGACTTTAAAAGTATCTGATTGGGAAAAGAAGAGACACAGTCAGGGAAAAAGGATCTCCAAGAGATCTGGTGAATTACCAGAAGGCTGTTAGCTATCACATAATAATATCTTCTTTATTTCTCAATTCCCAGAGACACACCCTTGAAAGGAGTTGGTGGGTGTGGAGGATGATGACCAAGATGAAAGGGGCAGTGAGAAAAGGGGGAAAGGATGAGATTAAAATTGGGTGTTCTACTCAAACTCAATTTTTATGCTTGGAAAGAGAAGGAAGCTGACAGAGTTTCCAGGTGTGCTAATCATAGTCAGAAAGCAGAGTCCCTTAGCTAAGAAGGAGCCATGAAAGTGGTGGGTGTTCACTTGCTAGTCCTTCGTCGTGATTTTCATTCAGCCATGTATTTGGAGCATGGTGATTGGGTGAGAATGCACTTCATTCCCAGAGACAACTGAAGACTTGCCTGTCTGAAAAGACAGGAGACAGAATCCCAGAGAAAGTAACAGTGAAAAAGTGTTATTGAAGCAAGCTGAGAACTTCCATCAGGATGAGAAGATCCCTAGATTGGGACTTCACTAGACAGTGCTCTGGGTTTTGTATTTTATAGCGTCCCGGGGTTCATCCAATTCTCTTATCGCCCCATCCCATGTGTTTGCCCTAGGTGGCTTTTCCTTCCTATGGAGCTGTTTTTGCTCTCTGTTATGTCCCCAAGGAGAAGAAGCAGCTATTTAAAGAAACATGCCCCTCTCCCTCCTACCTGCCCCTGCTGTCCCCCCCTCCTCCACCCTTGGGATTTCTGTAAACATTAAAAACTGGGGGAAATAACTGGTGCATGGTTGAATGAAGTAACCTTCAGAGGCTCAGTCATTTTTTACACTTCAACTCCAGTTTGGGGCGCTGTTTGAGGAATATAGTACAGTCTTGCTTAAGAAGGTGCCTCTCTGGAAACCTGTTTTGCGAGATTATAGCTGCACCTCGCTTCTCTCTCTTTCTCTCTCTGATTTTATGTTTGCCATTGAAGCTTCTTGTTCCTGCCACCAGGTCTGATTCTTGATGCCATACCTCTGCTGTAACTGACACTCTTTGAAATTGTAAGCCAGAGGAAGTCTTTCTTCCCTAAGTCGCTTTTGGCTTTAGGTTACTGTGTTTGATCATCACAACAGAAATGGTATTCCCTGAGCTTTTTGTTTTAAATTGGGCTATGAAAAGAAACTGGAGTGAAATGAGAATTAAGGTACTGTGGTATTGTGAAGGAGAAACATCCCTACGAAGTTCTTATATTTGAACACTTGGTCCCCAGTTGGTGGCGGCATTCTTTATGGTGTTATGGGAGTTTGGGGATAGAAATCCTTGCTGGAGGAAGGACAGCACTGAGGATGAGCTTTGAGGTTTCATACACCTGCTGACTTCCAGTGCACTCTCTCCGCTTCCTTTCTGTGGTTGAGATGTGATCTCTCAGCTTCCTCTTCCAGCTCCCTCTGCCATACCTTACTAACCATTGTGGACTTACTCTTTGCGACATTAAGCCAAAATACAACCTTTATTTCTTAATTTGTCCTTGATCACAGTATTTTTTCCCAGCAACAGCAAAGTAATTGACAGGAGTACCCTCAGAATCTAAAGGTGTTTGGTGAGTTTGGTTTCGACCTGTTACTAAACAGTGTCTTCCTATTCCTATGTTAAAATTTAAATGCAATTTAGTAGAATAGAGATAAATGAAACTAATAAACCAGGCCAAGTTTGACACTTGAAAGAAACTACTGGTAGTGAAAAA
The DNA here is from genome assembly GCA_902168405.1 of Peromyscus aztecus. Taxonomy (NCBI): domain Eukaryota; kingdom Metazoa; phylum Chordata; class Mammalia; order Rodentia; family Cricetidae; genus Peromyscus; species Peromyscus aztecus. The sequence goes on from CABHPQ010171276.1 coordinate 14,587, forward strand.
ATGGAAGTCCTTCCTGCTTGGAATTCATACAACAAACTGAGTATGCTCAAGAAAATCCCCTGACATACAAGCATGGGACAGATGGGTGTTACGCAAATGAGCTACAAGGGTCCTGAGGCTTAAGGCCTAGGGCTTTTGGAAAGCACATTTTCTTTCAGCTCACTAGCCCACTCTCATTCTTGGGAGTGTTTCCCCAGCCTTTATGTACATTTCTAACCGTGTACCAACAGTCTGATTAATTGCCCTTGGACACAGAACTTGGATACACGAGCAGATATCCTTTGAACTCAGTTCCCACCTACTACAGAATTGTGTGGCCACTCATTACTCATTTCCTTCTTTTGTAAAAATCAGCACAAAAAGTCTTTTTTTTTAAATTCTGAAATCAAAATTAAAATGTTAATGACTTGCACTTGCAGAAAATATGATTCAATAAAATGATTTCAACATACATTATCATGACTGAGGTACTGGGGTCTACTTGTTTACATAATTGCTCTGCTCTCAGATGATTTCCTTAGCTATCTTCAGGGAAATAAGTATAACTAATAGCAACACTATTTTCTTCTTATAGAATTACTTTGCCCTATGGCAAGATATTTTTCCTTGGCAGTCTTGAGTGAGTTCCTGTTCAAGAAAATTAAGAGATGATTCGGGAAGAACATATGGGGAGGAGCCTCTGTTCCAATTCAGGAAGAGATTATAAAAATATGTTTCCTTAGACATGGATTAGCCTAACATGGATCAAGCCAATAAAATAAATAATCTGGAACTTGAAAATGTTAGAAACTTAAACTATCATTTGAATATATATCATGAGTAAAGTCAAAAACAAGAACAAATAAAAAATATACCAAGCAAAGAAGATACATCATCCCAAAGTTTTTTGGCTAGTTTTTCAGTCAATGTGACACAAGTAAAGTCATCTATAAGGAGGGAACTCAATTGAGAAAAGGCCTCTAGAAGATCCAGCTGTAGGGCATTTTCTTTATTAGTGATTGAAGTGGGAGGGCCCAGCTCATTGGGTGTTTCCAACCCTGGGCTGGTAGTCCTGGGTTCTATAATAAAGCAGGCTGAGCAAGCAATGGGGAGCAAGCCATGGGAACAAGCCAGCAATCAGCACCCCTCTGTTTTAGAATATAATTATAAGATGTGTTACATTTGTTTATGCTGGGGAATATTTGTTTAATGATGTAAAGATGTGTTGCATTCTTTTATGTTGCATTTGTTTAACTCTGTGAAGCTGCGCTACTGTGCCTGTCTAATAAACAGATGAACAATCAATAACTTGACTGGAAAGGATAGGTGAGGCTGGCAGGCAGAGAGAATACCGTGGGCAGAGAAATCTGAGAAGGATGAGCAAGAACAAGGAGAGGAGGATGCAAGGGGCTAGCCACCCAGCCACACAGCCAGCCATGGAGTAAGAATGAAAGTAAGGTACACAGAAGTAAGAGAAAAGTAAAAGTCCAGAGACAAAGGTAGATGGGATAATTTAAGACAAGAAAAGCTGGCTAGAAACAAGTCAAACTAAGGTCAGACATTTATAAGTAATAATAAGCCTCACTGTGTGATTAATTTGAGAGCTGGGTGGCAGGCTCCCCAAAGAGTAAAGAGTTAAGAAACAACCAACTACACCCCTCCATGGCCTCTGCATCAGCTCCCGCCTTCAGGTTCCTGCCCTGTTTGAGTTCTGGTCCTATCTTCCTTCAAAGATAGACTACAATGTGGAATTGTAAAGCAAATAAACCCTTTTCTCCCCAACTTACTTTCTGGACATGGTGTTTCACTGTAGAAGCAGAAATCCTAACTAGGATACAAAGTGATATTAAGTCCACAGATATGATTGGAATACAGGGATGTAGTAAATACACAACGAATACAATTTAATTCAATATGTCTAATAAATTGTGCTTTCTGATGGACATGGAATAACCCATTAGCAAGACAAAAGGGCTTTCTTGTCATGGTTGTCTTCCTCTGTCCCTATTCTTCTTGCTGTAATGGCCACAAATGCTCACCTCCCCATTTCTTCAGCCCCTTTCCTCCTAAGTACAGAAATGAAAAAATAATCACTTGATTTCTGTAACACATGACAGCCCGAGGGGAGAATAATAATCAATTGCTGGGTCTGTTACCAAAACCCTCCCTCCACAAAACTATAGTACATCTAATATTATCAGAGACACCCTTCATAATTTAATAGGGATGCCCTGAAAAGGCCAAACAAAAGACACATTAATACTCCTGGCTGAGACCTTTAGTGGTCAGAAAATCCTCACTATGCATTTATTACCAAGCCCTCTCTTCTTCACAGCACACTGTGCATTTAAAAGCTGGCTTATTCCTTTTCTTGGTACTGGGGTTTTACCTGTCAAAAGTTAAACTACTGTAAGACCCAAACCCTTAACTATGCCTGCTCTGGTGCTTAATATCACCATTCTGAACTCCACTGATCTAGGATGCATCAGAGATTAAACACATCTCTGCTGCCTTCCTACAAAATTGCTGGAGTCCTTGATCTCCAAACATCTCTTTGCAATGGGAAGACCTTTCCCAACAATGGTCTCATAACAGTTCTATTGAGGTGCCCACTCTGCCTCCATCTAGAGAACATTTTCCTACCAAATCTCTGGGGCCATGAATTCCATCCTAGAACTCTTTGGTTCCTCTGGGTTTTCTAACTCATCAAAATACCTTGGCAGACCTAACTGAAGCAGTTGTAAGGCTCACTAAACTTTACCTCTCATACATAATGTACATAATATTCGAGGACAATTACTTGCGTTTGGAACTACTGCTTTCTGGTCAGGGAAGAGTAGGTGAGTCTGAAATACATCATGTTGAACTTACAAAACTACTTCAACCCAAGTGGAAACTGATGTTCAGGGGCTATGCTAAAAGGCCATCTATCAAAGCCTGACTATTCTCTAGGACCTGGTTCATAACATTATTTAGGTCCTTCATTGGTGACCCAATAGTGCCCTGTCGTTAATAATTGGTCCTTTCTTTCTTAACTGCATTTTTAGTCTTATATCTAAATTTATCAAAGCTATTAGAGAGCAGATGCTCTTGACAGTGAAACCCACAATGCCCTGGCCTCTGGAACCATCACATCTCTCTGGACATACATTAGAAACCTGCTCACAGAAATCCTCTTTTACAGATCAGACTTTTTAAGCTCTGCCACCTACACCATAAACCTGTTAGAACAGCCACCACTGAGAGCAGCTGGTGTCATTCCCTAAGAGCAAGGGCTGAGGGAGTGAGAAGGGAATAGGCAGCTAGGAAGAGTCTGGTATGTTTCTTGAGAGAGCTTCTTTTCCCAGCAATAGGAGGATTACCTTCATCCTCTGAGAGACATCTAAGGGCATCACCAACAGCCTACAATGTTTTAAGACATATTTGGTCTATCTTGACAAACTATTCAAGAGATGTATGGAGGTTTGAGTAATAATGGCTACCATGGGCTCATATATTTGAATGCTTGGTCACCAGGGAGTGGAAATATTTGAAAGGATTACAAACATTAGGAAGTATGGCCTTGTTGGAGGAAGTGTGTCACTAGGGATGGGTTTTGGGGTTTCAAAATCCCATGCTAGGCCTGGTTCGTTCTCTCTCTCTCTTTCTCTCTCTCCCTCTCTCTCTCTCTCTCACCTTTCTCTCTCTCTCTCTCTCTCTCTCTCTGTCTGCTTCTCTCTCTGTCTGGCTCTCTCTCTCTCTCTGTCTCTCTCTCTCTCTGTCTCTCTCTCTCTCTGCCTGAGGATCAGGATGTAGCTCACAGACATTGCTCCAGCATCCCCTTGCTTGCAACCATGTTCTCCACCATGATTATAATGGACAAAACCTTTGTAACTGTAAGCCAGCCCCCAATTAAATGTTGTCACTTCACATTAATAGAACAATGACTAAGACAAGGACAGTTCTTGTAACTGTTATTTTGGCTTTTGTCAGTCTATGGTTCTTATAGGGAACATATCAGCCTAAATAGCGTCACGTCACTTAAGATATATAAATATAGTACATATACACATGTACACAGACACATATTGTATATAATTTTAGGCAAATATAAAATATTCTTTGAGGCTTTACAAAACAACCTTGGTGTTGTGTTAATTTTTTGTCCTCCATCTTTCTTTTGTATTGACCTCTTCCATCTCCCAGTCAGAGTTCCCCTCTTTATTTTCCCATTTCCATTTCATATCACCAGTATCCTATTATTATCATCTTAACTCCCCTGCTGCCCACCTTCTTACCTAATGGTCTCTTCATACTTTCCTGGTTGCTGTGGTTAGTCCATGTTATATACTCACACCTAAAGATTTGGACCTAAGAACCAGGTAGGAGAAAACATCTGGTCTTTGTCTTTCTGTGTCTGGGATATTTCACTCAATATGATCTTTTCTAGATCCACCCTTTTACCTGCAATTGTACTACTTTATTTTTCTTTGTAGCCACATAACATTTCATAGTGTACATGCACCATATTTTCATTATCCCTGCATTTGCTGAAGGATGCTTAGGCTATTTCCATTTCTTATTTATTGAAAATAGGACAACAATAATTACTATTGAGCAAGTATCCATTGAGTAGAGTGTTGAGTTATTTTTAATTGGGTCATCTGTCTCCTTGATTCTTTGTTTTTTAAATTCTTTGTATATTCTGGATATTAATCCTCAGTCAGATGTGTAGCTGGGAAGTATTTTTTTTTCCATTCTGTGGGATTCTCCTTCTCACACTTGATTTTTCTCCCAGGGCATTTTAGTTTTATGAGGTCCCACTTACCAATAGTTGCCATTAATTCATTGGCAAATAGTCCTATTCAGAAAGTCCTTCCCTATATGTATCTTCTACAGTATGACTTACAATTTCTTTTGGTAGTTTCAATAGTTTCTCTTCTCAAAGAACCATCACTTAGATTCATTGATTCTAGGTTTATTTTCTTTGTTTCTAATTCACTAATTTCTGCTTTGACTTTTAGTATTTCTTTCTGTCTGCTAGGTTTCCATTTGGTTTGATCTTGATTCTACAAAATTTTGAGTAGCAGCATTGAGCTATTAATTTATGCTCTCTCTCTCAGTTCTTAAAGGATGGTCATTTAGTGCTATAAAGTTTCTTCTTAAGACTGCTTTTAAAGTGTCCTAGCCATTTTGTTGTGTTGTTTTCATTTTCAATTAGTTCCAGGAACATTTTTATTTCTTTCTTGATTTATTATTTGACCTACTCAGCATTCAGTAATGAGTTGTTTGATTTTTTTTTTCATGAGTTTATATATTGACTAGAGTTCGGTAGGCATTTTATATTACATTTGATTGGATAGTAGTCAATAAGATATATGGGATTCTTTTAATTTTTATATATTTTTAAGGTTTGGTTCCTGTCTCAGAATGTGGTCTACTTTTTTTTTTTTTGAGAATCCTCCCTGTGCAACTGAGTAAAATGTGTATTTTTTTTATATTTGGATGGAATTTTGTATTGAGATCTTTTAGGTCTTTTGATGTAAGATGTCACTTAATTCTGAGATTTCTATGTTTATTTTTCACAAGGTGAGCTATATATTGAAGAGAGTGGAGTGTTGAAATTACATATTATTACTGGGTTTCTGTTAATTTGCATTTTTAATTCTATTAGTATGATTTTGATGAAACTGGATATCCCAGTGTTTGGTGAATACATGTTAATATTGTAATATTGTCTTGACTAATTGAAACTTTGATTAGAATGAAGTGTGCCTCTTTTTCTCTTCTGACTAGTTTTAGTTTGAAGTCTATTTTACCAAATGTTAGGATGGTGATGCTTGCCTGCTTCCTTTGAGTACTTTTTTCCATTTTTTTTTCAATTTAAGGTGGTACCTATATTTAAAGTTGAAATGGCTATGATGACAGGATATTATTAAGATATCTCTTACATTCTAAGAGAATGGAGCATGTACTTGACCTCACAGCCAGATTTAATAATAAACTTTGAGGTCACTTAAGACTTAAAACTGCTGTCTTATTGTGTACTCTACCTGTTTGTTTGAGCTACTTTTAACAGAACTGTATAGCAGTGAACTTTATTTAACTTGGATTTCCCATGTAATCAACTTTTACAAGCTATGCTAATGCATAGCTGTAATCTTAAATTATGTACTCTTCCATGCTTCTGACCCAGATAATGCACGTGTATCATTTGCTGAAAGCAGCACATGTGGTAGTTGAAAGCAATCTTTTACAGTGAATATCCACTTATGGATATTGATTAATAAACAATGATGTCTGTAGCACAGTTTGTTGACTGGGTCAATTATGATCAATTGGATCCAGTGACATAATCTCACATAAAATTCTGTTAAAAATTTCTACAAAGCATCCCATTAATTCCTTATGTGATGCCTTCTATGCTGTTGAATAATGACAGAGTGAAGCCTGTAGCATGAATCTTAGAAGGTCTTATTAATAAAATCAAACCTGAGCCAGGTATTGGGGTGAACACTGGAAGGTCAGAGAGACAGAATAAGTCACAGCTACCTCACCTCGCCGGATCCTCAGCTGGTCTTGTTTCCTCAGACTGGAGGCCTCTGTGTCCTCATATCCGAATGACTCTCAGCTGAGCTGCTGCTAGAAGCCTGAATGCTTAACCAGCCCAAATGCTTCTCCAGGCCACATGCTTCTCCAGGCCAAATGCTTACCTAGGCCAAATGCCTCTAGTTTCTGGTCCTCACGTCTTATATATCTTTCTGCTTTCTACTACCACTCCCTGGGATTAAAGGCTGACTTTCTGGGATTAAAGGTGTGTATCACCGTGCCTGGCCGTTTCCAAAGTGGCCTTGAACTCACAGAGATCCAGAGGGATTTCTGTCTCTGGAATGCTAGGATTAAAGGCGTGTGCTACCACTGCCTAACCTCTGTTTAATATTGTGGCTGTTCCGTCTCTGACCCCAGATAGGTTTATTAAGGTACATAATATTTTGGGGAACACAATACCACCACAGAAGCCCTTTGCTAGAGACAGACATTTAGTCAAACACAGACAGAGTCACAATAGACATACAAGAATAGACATAGTCACAGGGACATCTTCACAAGACAGCCTTGTTCAGGCAGGCAAAGATTCAGACTCATACAGCAGACAGACAGAGGCTGGAAGGCACAGGAAATATGAAGTAGAGAATTCAAATCTGTACTAGCTCTTGGTTAAATAATTCCAAGGCAAAGTGCTTTTGTTTATTTTCTTATGAGACAACACTGCTTTATTGGGGAATTGAGTTAATCACCAAGGTGTTTAATCTATACAGATGGGTTTCTTAGAGAAGAGAAAGATGGGTTTTGTGTCTTATTCTATTCATCTACCCTGCATCTTTGGATTAGAGAGTTGAGGCCATTAACATTTAGTTATTATTGAAAGGTATGTATTGATTGCATTCATTTTGTTGGCTTTTCTGCTATTGTGTTCTCAGTTATAGTTTCTATTTTATTAATTACAGCTTCATTTGTTTTCTTTCTAATCTCTTGACAGTGTACAACCTTATCTTCAGTTTAAAGTTTTGCTTTCAGTTTTCTGTTTAGTTTTGTTGCTGTTTTCCAATAGGAACTTTTGTAGGCTATTTGGGTCATGGGAAATTTATCTTTCCCTTTGATGATAACATACAATTTTGCTGTTTAATAATGTAGTTTGTCAGTGATTATCTTTCAGAACTTGGAGTGTATTTCTCCAGGCTCTTCTGGCTTTCAGAATTTTCATTGAAATATCATCCATTATTGTAATGGGTTTTACTTTATATAATGTGTTTGTTTTTCCTCCTGTTGCTTTCAATATTTTCAATTTTTTGTTTATTTAGTATTTTAATTATGATGTGCCTTGGGGAATTTCTTCATTGATCTTGTTAAGATGGGAATCTGTGTGTTTCTTGTAATTCTATGGGTACATCTTTCTTTAATTTGGAGATGTTTTCTTCTATGACAATGTTAAAGACTTACTCTATGTCAGATTCTTCTCATGATATTGTAGCAGGAATCCTAAAAGTTCTCACCAGTTCCTTTGCTGATCCTGTTTCCTCAGCCTGGAAGCCTCTGTGTCCTCATATCCCAATGGCTCTCAACTGAACTGTGCTGCTCAAATCCTAAAAGCTTAACCAGCCAAATGCTTAACCAGCCAAATGCCTCTAGTTTCTGGTCTTCACGTCTTATATGTCTTTCCTTTCTACCATTACTCCCTGGGATTAAAGGCTCACTTTCTGGGATTAAAGGCGTGAGTCACCATGCTTGGCTGTATCCTTGAACAAATGGATTTCTGCCTCTGGAATGCTAGGATTAAAGGCATGTGATACCACTGCCTATCCTCTATGTTTAATATTGTGGCTATCCTGTTCTCTGACCCCAGGTAAGTTTATTAGGGTGCACAATATTTTGGGGAACACAATACCACCACATGGTATCCCATATTTCTTGCATGTTTGATTATCATGATTTAAAATTCTTTCATTTTCTTTGAATATTTGGTCTAGAACCAATGACTTACCTTTGAATTCTGGTGCTCTATCTTCTGCTTGACTCATTCAGTTAGCAAGGCTTTCCCCTGAGTATTCTAATTGGAATACTGAATCTTCCAATTTCACCTTCATTTCAGCTTGTTCTCTCTTCAGTATTTCTATCTCTTTATGGAATTCAGTTTTCAAATCATTAGTTATCTTCATCATTTCATTCAGCTGTGTATTAGAATTTTCCTGGACACCACTTGTGCATTGTTATCTTCTTGGAGTTCAATTAAATATTTGCTCCTATATTCTTTAAATTTCTTGAACTATTTGCTAAAAATATAAAATTGTTCTTTTTATATTCTGTGTCCTGGGATTTATGGAGGTAATTTTCATTAAAGAACAATTATATAGGATTAGTGGTTTTCATGGGAGACATGCTATCTTGGCTATTCACATTAGTTTTGTTTTATAATTAGATCTAGAAATGTGGACATATTTCTTTTGAGTCTGGTAGATGATCTGTTTCATTGGACTAGGGAAGGATGGTTTCTTTCTTTCCCATCTTTCCCAATCATGCTCTGGAGCTTGGCTTGTGCTTGTAGAGATGGCCTTAAGCACAGTGCAGGATGGGAAAGGGAAGAAGAAACTGACCAGGTAAAGGTGGCTTGTGAACAAATCTTGTTGTGGGATGCAGGTCTAAAGCTAGGCCTATGGGTATGGAGATAACCAAAGCAATTGGGATTGGAAAGATGAAAAAGGGAAGAGTAAAGTTGGCTTGTGAAGAAAGAGCTTTTGCAGTTCACAGGTCTGGAGTCAGGCTTGTGTCTATATTAATTCTTATTAATCTTTCACTTCAATTGTCGTCCATTGGGGATTCACTCAGCACTCAATAATGACAACCCTTTACATTTTATCTTTCTTTATCCACCTACTAACCTCATGTCTGTGTCTTTTACAACCACAAGATGTTCATCATAGCTAAATAAATTTTCTTCCTCTAGAAACACAACAGGAAAAAAGAATATGAAGCTACACAGATGTTTGAGAAGTTGTGAATGTCAATCAAAGCAACACTGCCTCATAAAATCGTTCTTGACTAGAAATGTGTCCCATGATTACCTGTAGCATCAGAAAGAAGAATATCATGTAGCTGCCAAGAGGAAAAAGGCTATCAATGCTTCCAGGGAAGTTTTCCCTATGGTTTCAAATGACATTGGCCTTCTGTTAGCAATGTAAAGAGGAAAAGCTGCTGAGGGAAAAGAAATTAAGGTGACTGTCACTTATCTTTTCCCTCATCTACTGAATACTTACTGGGGCTACTGTATTGAATGCCCAAAGAAATAGATGAAGTAATCTTTAAAGGGAATTGACTTTGTTATCATTTAAAAATGAAAATCTCTTCCTGATTAATTTCAATTATTTGAGTTAAATTGTTTAAATCAGTTCTGTTTTAATATGTAAACTGATAATATTCTGAAATTTGATAAATGTTAGAATTATATAAATTTTATCTCACATATTTGTCCTGCAGTAGATGTTTGATAATAAGAAAAAAATATAAAATATATGCCTTGCAATTCAGACCAGTGGAATAAGGAAACTTCATGCAAGCAGTCATTCCTGCAGTAGATGCTTTGTACTGTGTTTTGTGTTTTCATTAGTTTTCTTCGGTATGTTGGTGAGGAAAGAACAATCCCACATTAAGAGATAAGCTGTTAGAGCTAACAAATGGGTGGCACAGTTCATCATCTGAAACATACTCACTTTTAGCCTTTCCTTCTCACTTCAATTGAGACAGATTCATACAATCCACTCAGACTGCTGCAGTTACAGAAGAAAATACAACAAAGGATACAGCTAACTGTGGTGGTATTGTGTTCCCCAAAATATTGTGTATGCTAATAAACTTATCTGGGGTCAGAGAACAGGACAGCCACAATATTAAACATAGAGGTTAGGCAGTGGTAGCACATGCCTTTAATCCTAGCATTCCAGAGGTAGAAATCCAAGTGTTCAAGGATACACCCAAGCATGGTGACCCACGCCTTTAAATCCAGAAAGCAAGCCTTTCATCCCAGGGAGTGGTGGTAGAAAGCAGAAAGGTATATAAGGCGTGAGGACCAGAAACTAGAGGCATTTGCCCTGGAGAGGCATCTGGCCTGAAGAAGCATTTGGCCTGGTTAAGCATTCAGGCTTCTAGCAGCAGTTCAGCTGAGAGTCATTCGGATATGAGGACATAGAGGCTTCCAGTCTGAGGAAGCAAGACCAGCTGAGGATCCAGCGAGGTGAGATAGCTGTGGCTTGTTCTGTCTCTCTGATCTTCCTGCTTCACCCCAATAACTAGCCTCAGGTTTGATTTTGTTAATAAGACTCTTTAAGATTCATGCTACAGCTAACAATGTCTACATTGCAAATTCTGGTACCTGCAAATCTCACATGGTTTCGTTACTATGGCATGCTGCCATGTGAACTTGTTCAGTAGATGAAAGTAGTAAGGAAAAGTTGATGATGAGTATCCCTGAGACTCTATGATATACACATATAGTACTTACCATCCATAAAGTCAAATGTCCTCATGGGGTTCAAGAAGTCACTGGACAGTCATCACTACTATACTACATGCACCAATTTCAATTTTAGATTTACTGTTTTACTTTAGATCATTAAAAGGCTGCTATCATAGTAAATATATGTCAAAACACATGATTCTACCTAAGTCATTTATCTTTTTGAATTAAAAAATTATATAATAAATGGTATGATCCAAAACCCACAATAAGAAAGTATAGACTTCAAGCTGATATAGATATCCTATGAAAAAAATTTTGAGAACTTACAATGTTTTCAAGTATGTAAGACATCTTTCCCTGGAGTTTCTTTTATAAATCTGATACCATTATAATCCTACCCTAAGCACTTCAAATATTCTCATGAAGAACATTTGGAGCTGCAAACATAGAAGAGGTACTGTTTTTGATATGAAGAGAGAGAATGCTACTTCTTTTTAATGTTACTTCCTGTTATATATCTCCCATATAGCTCCCAAATGCTACAGTAATGGATTTCTAGAAAAATTCCTGTTTGTTACATTTTGAGATTATTAAAATGCCATGCTGCAGAATATTCTTTTAGAATAAACTATTTTTAGTATTACAGTTCTCAAATATGGCTCTCATATCATGAATCAGAAGAAAAATTTCATATTCTTTATTAGTCTCTCTCTATATATATTAACAATATAAAAGTCACATTGAAGTGTGCAGTGAATTTGAACGCTATATTAAAAATACATGAAGATTGTGAATCTAGTTTTTTGTTATTAAAATTCTTTTTATATTAAGATTTTCTGAACTCATTATAATGGTCAGAAAGACACCAGTGTAATCTTAGAAGTTTCACAAGAACCCTGCCAAATACATTTTCTTTTAATATTACAGTGATGAAATTGCATTAATTAGTCTCATTCTTAGAGTAGTATATATTTTCAACAGTGATTGATAATTTTCTAACATTTATTCTGAAGAAACAGTTCCTTAAGATAGAATAGTGTGTGACTCATTCTACTAGGACAGTTTACACCTTATTTAGTGGGCAGCACATCCTTAGCAGTGTTTCAATGATCTCTGCAGTACATTTAATGTTCATGTAACTAAGTTCTTTAACATAGTTTCTGGCTTGGATTTACGCTGTGATAAACTTTGTTATGCTTGTATTAATAATAGAGAATGTATTTTGGGTTTCATTAAACTTGTTTTCTGAAAAACAGTAAAATATTTTGAATATTATTGAAGTTAAAGTTCAAATCAATTTAATTTTACTGAAAGTACACTAGATGTGGAGTGCATGTTTGTCCTGACTTCTAACAGGATCGGAGACACAGGTATGCTCGCTATTGACTATGAGACCCTGTGGATAGGCTTTGATGAACTACATTATCATGATTAACTTTAAAATATGGTTACCAAGTTGTTGTTGAGTTTCCTATTTGTAATCATATCTATCATATGATCAAAGCATATCTTCTATGGCCTTATATCATACATTTTACTGATATTGATGGCAAATTATTTATTAATTTAAATTTAATTTTCTATATTATGTTAATTAAAACAAATATAAATGCTTTTAAAAATTACCCCAGTTGCGTTTAAAATTACAACATGTTCTCTAGGATTTTTACTGCGGCAATTACAAGAGCAAAAAATGCTGCTCAGAATGCTGATTTCAATCATTACAAAGCATTTTTGTAGGTATACATGGGAAAGTCTGGAGACATTTACTTTTAGCACAATTTAAGGCATTTTCCAGTTTTGAATGTCATCATGGACTTAGTTCCTTCTACAGAATCACTTCAGTACAATTGGCTGCAATTACTATTTTCTTTTATCCACCTCCAATTGTCATTATTGGGCAGGTATGCACTCTGCTACTTTGACATTTTTCTAATCCTATTTGTAGTCTTTTAGATGTTTCTAAAATTATCCCAGCATTCTGGTAGTAAATGAGACATCTCCTGGTTATCTTGACTTGTCTTGCCCTGAGTGCTGACTTTGATGGTACTTAGTGGGGACAATATAAGAGAGGTCATAGTCTGGGTGGTAAGACTCTGTAAAAATAGCCACATTCACACATGTGCAGAAAAAGGACTACAGAAGTTTCAGAAATACTCCAGTGGTTGAGAACAGATTTATTTATCATCATATGTTTTATCACTTTATCTAACTTAACCTTGAATTTACAGCTGTGACCCTCTGATTTGCTAAGATTTAGTGAATGTGCCTATCTTTTGGTTGAACTACTGCTAATTCTTTTACAGCTTTAAACATCATTTAAAAATCAATATATTTTTACATAATCTTTCTATATGCGGTTTCCCGTTATCATTAGTAACCATTTATTTTCCACTTGTATCACTTGAAGATGTGGGTAACTGTGAAGGCCAGGGGAAACAAGAGTAGCAATACTTATAAATATGTAACTTCCTTTTTACAGCCATTCATTTGGTAATTTGTTGCAATTAGTGCAGTTTGATTTATATACAGTTACTGGCATAATCCTACTATTACACCATTGTGCTATGATGTGCAGAGCCAAGATTTCTAAAGTTGTGCCGGAAGGTTAGAGTTGAAGCAGCTGTTGTCCATAGTAGGAGACTGCTGGTGGTTGGAGATAATGGGGAAGCTGACTCCACCAAAGTGACAGGTGACTCCCTCCTTTATTATGATGTCACTAGGGTAAAACTAAAGGCAAAGTGAACAGCAAAGATGTGAATGACCTGAAATGAATTCATAGTTTTGTTTGCAATTAACCAGTTTTGGCTGAATAGATATAAAAATGTGTACAATGACTTTCTTGGGCAAATGTTAACAGTGGTCACTACAGCGTAAAGAAGATTAACAATAAAATAATTTTGAACATTGTTATTAAGGTGAAAATCAATATCAACGAATTCCATACACAAGTGCATGGAAACAGGAGTGTACACGTATTTGTGTCTATGTATATTAAAGATTATTTAGCTAAAATGAAGAAAGCTAAACTAAACCTTAGTCAAGAACACATGGATTGGTGACAGGTAAATATTCAGTTAGAAGTCATAGAGAAACATCTTGTAATAAGTTAGATAAATATTATTTTTATTAAAAACAATGTAACATATTTAGATATTATATGTGATATGATCAGTTTAATAGGTTTTGATAAAAATCCAGAAATCCTCATAGTAATAGCAATGTGTTAGTTGTATTTCTATGTTTTAAAGCATGATTCTACAAATAGGTAATCTTGGAGTCTTTCTAATGCTTGTTTGTAAGGGAAGCTGCTATTATTAAATTCGCTGACTTCCTTGTTTTGTTTGCTTGTTTAAAATTGCTTCTCGTGATGATTTGTTCGAATATAATTTATTTCTTCAGTCTTCCATCTTTTCTTCAGGAAATGGTTTGCAATTTTCCTCCATCAATTTTAAGGATTGTTATTGATTTGTCAGCCTCTATTTCTGTGGGCATTAATCTTATCGCAAAAGGAAAAATATTTAGAAACTTGATCTTTGTTCTGGAAAGCCACTAAGAGCAAGAGAGGCTGATTAATAGCTAGTTTATTTCAATGAAAGATGTTTTCATTTCTAGATTTATAACCAACATTTACTTTTAAAAATACATTTCCAATTAAGTGAAAAGGCATAGATCACATGTAGGAGCAGAAAAGACACTGACATTCTACTTTTATTTAGAGAACCTTATTTATTTCCAGGAAATCTTTAATACGTGGAATACATCATATCCTAGGACTAAAGGAAATGCTGGCAAGAAAAATGTAGGCTAAAAATAGTTGTTGACTATTACTACGAGAGAGCAGATGTTTGCTGGAAAAGCTCCTTCTTGATGCAATCACACTTGAATAAAATTCCCTAATATCTCAAAGAAACATCCTTAAAACTTGAATTTTTAAGGTAATTTTAGAAAGTGTTCATCTTTCCTTGGACAAAGCTTAGTTACAAATACTATTGTACAACTGAGGTCTTGCCCCTAGATAGTATGTTCTTGCCCAACTCACATGGAAAGGTGAGATTCTAGGATGCTGGCTTTCAACTCCTCAGTGTTCATTGATGGAAGTACTAGTGGAAGAGAAGTCTCTCTCCCAGAAGACATCTATTTGCCCACGGCCCTTGAAATCAGTGAGTTCTCAGAGTGATCACATGTAGGAGTTAAGCAAGTGTAGTCTGCTCTTGTGTCTTTATAAAATAAAGCCATTGTTGCAAATACCTTTTCCTCAAACATTTTTAAAGTTATATTTTAATTATCTCTCACTTTAAAGCAAAAATGACTTATATTTTAAGAGAAATAGATTTTGAGTATGCGGGGCTCATATAGGCTCACAGAGACTGAAGCAACAAGCTTGGGGCCTGCATGGATCTGCACCAGGCCCTCTGCATATATGTCATGGCTGTTTAGCTTGGTGTTTTTGTTGGACTTCTAACAGTGGGAGTGGGTGTGTCTCTGACTCTTTTGCCTGCTCTTGGGACTCTTTTCCTCCCATTGACTTGCCTTGTCCAGGCTCAATATGAGGGCTTTTGTTTATTCTTAGTGTCTCATTTTGGCATGTATAGTTGTTATATTGTGAAGACCTGCTATTTTCTGAAGGAAACAGGTGGTGGGTGGATTTGCAGAAAAGGAGAGATATGATTGTCAGGGAAGGGAAGGAGAATTGTGGTCAAGATATAAGAAAATATTTTCAATGAAAAATAAAGAATGACATATATATATATATATATATATATATATATATAGAGAGAGAGAGAGAGAGAGAGAGAGAGAGATTTTAGAAAATGAGATCACTTCCCAAATTATATCTGACAGGAATAATACCAGCTCATGGTTCAGAAGACATGAAGTTGAATTAACTGACAAAAGTAAAAGCTTACCATCAAATAGTTTGATGACTCTTTTGAGCACATTTTTTTCACTGAAACGTTGACTTTAAAATCAGAGTTTCAGGATAAGTAATAAATATTATGAAAACTTTTCTTTAAGTAGCAATTGTACGCTAGATATAGTGTTGCATACCTAAAATCCTAGTATTCAGGAAGCAAATGTAGGATTGTTGCAAGTTCAGGGCCAGCAAGGTCTGCTCGGTGAATTTTGAGCCATTTGGGGACATATAGTGAGACCTTGTCTCACACAAACAAACAAAATCAAATAAATGTATCTAATAGTAATACAATCAATTCATAATAGGCATATAGTATATCTCACAGAGGAAAATTAAATTCAGAGAATATTGATAATTTGATGAAAAAACAAAGATAGTGTGGTTGAATCTATAAAAATTTGGTGCATATTATTTTGGTATAATCAATGTCTAATATAATTTACTTTATATATAAATAAATTTCACATGCAGAGTAGGAATTTCCATGGTTTTATTACACTTTTCTATCCATATCTAGACACAAGTATGAGAATCTTACATCCTGGTCCATAGTATCTGCCCTTTTAATGGCTAAGTAGCTTGTGGTGACCCTCCAGTAAGTAAGAACAGGAATGCCCATCCTTCATCTAGATGCCAACATCCATGGACCCAACTATGATGACAATAGCAGTCTTTCTCAATTACCAGATCCTGGTGACTTAAATGGTTCAGGTATATTCTTATAAATATTTCATATAAAATCTCTTTAATCTTTATAGTCTAAACACAAGCTATAAATTCCATTTTCCAGAAAAACATGACAGCTGAGAGTAGAAAACCTTCTGAAATTATGTGACCACAGAATGCCAGCACTATCTTGATTAAATCACCAACTGGAAAAAAAAATAGCAAATACCATATTAAACCACTCTTACTCATTTTTGAAACAAAAACATCTACTTATGCTGACTTGCTAATTATCTCACCACTGGATTACATAAGAACTATAATCCATATCCTTATCTTTGAACATTTTTCACTAATTACTTAAGTCACTTCAATTTTATTTCTGTTTAAAGTTTAACTCAACTCAAAAACATTCAAGACTATCAAATTGTACTTCCTGTATAGCCCAAGATGATGTTGATGTTTTCATCTGGAGACTACGTGGGAAATTTGCATTTCGACTTTTCATCAAAGACAGTCACTTCTTCTGAACAGCTTGAACTCTCCAACCACTCTTCCAAATAGGAATCCTCCAATTGAGGAGTTTGTAACACAAATAAAATTAAATCAAATAGTCAAACAGAGACTTTTCTTTCAAATTTAAATGATTTGAGCATTAGGAAAGTGAGTTATATTGACTACAAGAAGGTGTGAGGTTTTACTGAATAATAGTAATTTGATGTTGGGAGGCTTGTCTGGTAAACAAAGCAATTTGATGTTATATATGCAGTCAATAATTTCCTCAGGCATGACAGCCTAATGCAATTCCACATTATTTTCTCTAACCCTTTTCCCAAGGGAAGCCTTATAGTGCTTTGCGCACCAGAGAAAAGTAAAAAAGCAGTTGCAAAAAATCCTGAAGAATTATAGTTATGTGCTGTCACTTGAAAATGACTGGTCATACCTGTGGTTTCTGGACAGGTGCTAACAACTGTCTAAAATAATTTTTTATAATTTGAATTAATATCTATCAATTTAAGTCATGGTTTGCCTCAAACTCACTGTTCTGCCGTTTGTTGAAGATACTGTCTTTTTCCCAGTGTGTATGTCTGGCTTCTTTTAAAAAAAAAAAACCAGTGTGAATTTATGTCTTGGTCTTCAATTCTATTGATCAACGTATTTGTTTTTATGTCATTACCATGCTATTTTTATTGCTATAGCTCTGTAATATAATTTGAAGTTGAGGATGGAGACACCTTTCAATATTTAGAATTATTTTAGCTGGCCTGAGTTTTATGTGTTTCCATACAAAACCAAAAATTTTCCTTTTGAAATTTGTGAATAACTGTGTTGAAATTTTAATGGGAATTGCATTCAATCTATAGATTGTTTTTAGAAGCATGGTCTTTTTTATTATATCATGGAAGACCTTTCCATTGACTTATATCTTCTTTAACTTCTTTTTTTCAATGTCCTAAAGTATTATTGTACAAAGTCTTTTGCTTGCCTAGTGAGAATTATTTCAAGATATGTTTTGAGGCTGCTGTAAAAGGTATTGTTTGCTTGATTTCTTTCTCAGTCTGTTTTTCATTTGAATATAGAAAGACTACTTATTTTTGTGTATTAATTTTGCATGTTACTACTTTGCTGAATGTGTTTATTAGTTATAGGAAATTATTTGTGGAATATTTATTGTCAGTTATGTACACAGTCTAATCAACAAATCATATAAATCATACAATCAAACAAAGATACTTTTACTTCTTCCCTTCCAATTTCTATTCCTTGATCTCCTTCAGTTATCTTATTGTTCTAGCTAAGATTTCAAGTACTGTAGTGAATAGGTATGGAGAGAGTGGAAAACCTTGTCTTGTTACTGAGTTTAGTGTAAATTCTTGAGTTTCTCTCTATTAAGGTGATGTTGAATGTTGTCTTGCTGTAATGTAAACAATTATAAACAATTGCCTTTATTATGTGGAGGTATATCCCTTGCATGCTTAATCTCTTCAATACTTTTATCATGAAGAGTTGTATTTTTGTCAAAGGTTTTTTTCTGCATCTAATGAGATGATCATGTGGAATTTGTCTTTCCGTATGTTTATAAGGTGAATTACATTTACTCATTTATGTATGTTGAGCCATCCTTGCATCACTGAGGGAAAGCCTACTCGTTCATGATAGATAATTTTATTGATGTATTTTGTGCAAAATTTTGCATCTGTATTAATAAGAAAAATTTGTCTGTAATTCTTTCTTTGTTGGGTCTTCATGTAGTTTAGGTATCAGGCTAACTGTGGCCTTATAAAGTGAATTTGGTAATGTTCCTTCTGTTTCTATTTTGTGGAGAAATTTGAGGAGTATTGTCTTTAATTCTTTAAAAGTCTGGTAGAAATGTTTTTTAGGGGGTAGGTGATGTTTAATTTTTGCCTCTATTTCACTAGGTGTTATAATTGCTTATGTGATCTAGGTTTCACTTTGGTAGGTGGTATATATCAATAAATTCATCCATTTCTGTTGGATTTTCCAATTAGGTGGAGTATAGACTTTTAAAATATGTCCTTATGATTCTCTGCATTATACTGTTGTTAAATGTGTTCCTTTCATCTTTATGTTTGTTCTTTTAGAACAAACTCTCTCCATGCTTTTAGTTAATTTGACCAAGGTTTGTCAGTATTTTTTTGTCAAAATTATTTTCTCAAAGAACAAACTCTTTCTTTCAAGATTCTTTTTATTGTTAAATTGGTTTCTGTTTTAATTATTTTAGTCCTGAGTTCATTTCTTGGAGTCTAGTCTATTCATTCTTTTTCTTCTAGATCTTTCAGCTGTGCCATTAAATTACTAATATGACATCTTTCCAATATTTTATGTAGATATTTAGTACTATAAACATGCCTTTTAAAATCAACACCTTTATTATGTCCCATAAGTCTGTGTATATGTTTTTACTTCATAACATTCTGAAAAGTTTTTAACTCCTTTCCTAATTTCTTTCTTGACATATTTTTCATTAAGTTGTGAGTTGTTTAGTTTTCACGATTTTGCAAGCTGTTTTATGTTTCTGTTACTATTGATATCCAGCTTTAATCCCCTGTGGTAAGATTGAATGCAGGGTATCATGTCAATTTTCTTGTATCTGTTGCAACTTGCTTTGTGTCCATGTGTGTGGTCAGTTTTGGAGAAGGTTCCATGACAGGTTGAGAAGATATATTCTTTTTGATTTGTTGAAATGTTCTATAAATATCCTTGCATTTAATTTGTTTATCATGTCATTTAATTCCAGCATTTCTCTATTCTTTTTGGTGACTTGTTTATTGTTGAGAGTAGGGTACTGAAGTCACCTACTATCACTGTGTAAGGGTCAATATGTTATTTTTTAGCTATAGTAGTGTTTCTTTTATGAACTTCTCTGTCCTTCTGCTTGGTGCATGTATATTTAGAATTGTAATTTCCTCTCAGTGGAGTTTTTCCTTTGATGCATATATAGTGTTCCTTCATATCTCTTTGGATTAGTTTTGGCTTTAAGTCTATATTATCCAAATATTAAAATGACTATACTGGTTTATGTTTTGAGTCTATTTGCTTGGACCATGTTTCTCCATTTTTTTGCCCTGAGATGAGGTCTTTCCTTGTCATTAAGGTATGTTTCTCTGATGAACCAAAATGATGGGTTATGTTTTTAATTCTTTCATTAGTCTGTGTTCATTGGGGAATTGAAACCATCAATGTGGATTTGTCAGTGAGTAGTTCTTTTTGATTACTCTTATTTTGTTGTTGTGTTGTAGACATTGTTTCCCTCTTTTTATTTGCTGGTATGAGATTATTTATTCCTTGTTCTTTCTTTGGTGTGGTTAACCCTCTTACATTGAAGATTTCCTTCTAGCACCTTCTGTAGAGCTGGATCTGTACATGGATACTGCTTAATTTGGTTTCTTTTTGTGTGTATGAAATGTCTTTATTTCAACATCTCTTGACTGAAAATTTTTCTGGGCATAGAAATCTGGGCTAATATCTCTGGTCTCTTTGAGGACATACAATATCTACCCAGGCCCTTCTGGCTTTTAGAGTCTTCATTGAAAAGTCATGTGTTATTCTAACAGGTTTATCTTTATATGTTACATAGTCTTTTTCCCTTGCTACTTTCAGTAGTCTTTCTTTGCTCTATATGTTTAGTACTTTTATTATTTGTGATGTGAGAAATGTATTTGCTGCTCCAGTCTAGTTGGTGTTCTTTATGCTTCCTGTACTTTGGTAAGAACTTCCCTCTAATGTTAAGGACATTTTCTTCTATGATATTATTGAAAATATTTTCTATGCCTTTGACCTGGATTTCTTCTTATTTCTCTAATCCCATTTCCATATATTTAATCTTTTCGTAGTGCTGTGGATGATTGTTTGATAAATAAAACACTGATTGGCCAGTAACCAGTATAAGCGGGACAAAGAGAGAGGAGAAAGGGGAAGTGGAAGGCTGGGACAAGGAGAGATGCTGCAGCCACCGCAAGGAGGAGCATGATGTAAAGTACCGGTAAGCCATGAGTCACATGGCAAGGTATAGTTTAATAGAAATGGGTTAATTTAAGATATAAGAACAGCTAGCAAGAAGCCTGAGCCATTAGGTCAAACACTTTAAATAATATAAGCATCTGCGTGTTTATTTTATAAGTGGGCTGCTGGACTGCCGGGGCTTGGCGGGAGCTGGAGAGAAGCTAACCAACAACAAATCGCGCCCAATGTGGGGCAAGAGTTTCTACTATGTTAAAGTTAAAATCTTCCTAAAACAAAAAAAAACAGAAAAGGGGAAGTGCTGTGGGATGTCCTGTATGTTGTGAATAAATAAAACGCTGATTGGCCAGTAGCCAGGCAGGAAGTATAGGATAGGCAGGACAAACAGAGAGGAGAGGCTGGGGGGTGGATGTCTGGAGGAGACGCCAGCCTGCCATCCAGGGAGCAGCATGCAAAGGCAGCAGGTAAAGCCACGGAACACGTGGCGACATATAGACAGAAATGGGCTGAGTATAAGAGTAAGAGCTAGACAACGGTAGGCCTGAGCTAATGGCCGAGCAGTTTAAATAATACAAGATCTGTAGGTTTATTTTTTTTATAAATGGGCTACGGGACTGTCGGGTCTTGGCAGGACCCTGAGAAAAAAAACTCAAGCTACATCATAATGTCCCAGATTTCCTGAATATTTTTTCAGTGAAATTTTTAAAATTTAAGATTTCCTTTGAAGAAGGTATTCATTTCTTCTGTCTTGCCTTCAATGCCTGATACTCTTTCTTCCATCTCTTATATTTTGTTTATGAGGCTTGCCTATGAGATTCCTGTTCAAGTTCCTAAAATTCTATTTTCAATTTTACCTTGGTTTTGGTTTCCTTTATTGAGTCTATTCCTACTTTTGTGTCTTAAACATTTTTTTTTCATTTCATTTCGCTGTGTGTTTGTGTTTCCATAAATTCCATTAATGGATTTATTCATATCCTCTTTAAACTCCATGATCATATTCATAATAGCAATTTTGAAGTCCTTGACTTGTTTCAGCTATATTGAATTTCTTATAGCCTACTGAAGTAGAGTTGCTGGGCTCTTATGAGGAAATTTTGTCTTGGCTGTTATTTATTGCTGATGTCTAGGAATCTAGGTTTGAGATGATTGTAATTCTAGGTGTTGATATCTGGCATTAACTTTATTGAGTACATTTTTTTGTTTCTTGATTTCTGTTGTCCTCTCTGGATCTTAGGTGGCTCAGGTTTGCTTATTAGGGAGTACTTCTGCATCCCTGCCAGTTGTGACCATTGGAAATCGCTAGTAGAACTTATTTATAGGAATTGGGAACTGGCAGGCAAGAATGAGGACAGGCCAGAAGAGTGGGGAGCACTGAGGGTCTTTGGGAGGGAAAAAGCTGAGTCTGCTATGAAAATCTGATTTCCTGGCTGGTGTGGCTCGTGGATTTCCAGGGACAGATTGTATCCATCATTAGCTAGTGAGACAGAAGGAAGGGGTGAAGGAGAAAGGCTGTAGAAGAGGAGTATCTTAGTCCCCAGGGAATGGGGACAGAGAGGAAAGAGAGGTTACAGCAAGTGGTTTGCTACAAAGCTGGGGATAAGATGAAGGAAATGGAATTGAAGGGTGAGATGGAGAGTAAAATTCACTTGCCCAGTTCCTTGGCTAGTGTGGACTGCAGGCTTCCAAGAAGAGAGAGACAGCCTTGAGTTTCGACAGGTGAGACAAAGGATGAGATGGGGAAAGAAACAAGAGAGGATTTCCTTCCAAGTGCTCATTTTTAGTAAGAGAAAGTGATTTGGGTTTTGTTGATTCTATATCTTGAAACTTCACTAAAATATATGTACTAGTCCCTTATAATTTGTTCCTTTTTAAATTTTCTATAAAATCATGTCATCTGCAATTAGAGACAATTTTTGCCCCTCCATTCCACATTGGGAACCTCTTATTATCCTTGAATACCTCTTATTATTGTATTCAGCTGCTCACTAGTATTTCAATATTATGTTGAATAGAAATAGCAAGAGTGGTGCCTTGATCTTAGACAAAGCTTTCAGATTTTTCCTAATTTAGATTATTATTATATCACATTGTCACTAAAAGATATATGGTTAAAATGAATGGAATTCTCTTTAACAATCTCATATATGTAGGAAGTCTACTGTGTCATATTTACTACTCCTACTCATGAGCATATTCTTCTATTTTCCAACAAGTCAACCTTTCAGTGTGTGTGGGGGCTTGTGGGTGTGTAACTTCTATTTAATCTCTATTACATTGACATATATTCATTCTATATTTAGGACACTGAGAGTTTTGACATGAAAGGGTGTTAAATTTTGTATACTGGTTCTTCAGTGCCTACTAATTAGGAAGAAAACTGCTTTTGTATTTAGAAACAATACATACAGAACAATCTTACTCTAAATATATGAGACATATATACAATTTAAATATTGATGTGTTATGTATTGAACATTGCAAATAATTAGTGTTAATTTCTTAATTATTGGACAAATTAAAACATTACCAAGTTTGCAAAAGCAGTTCATATTTATGCTAATAATAAAAGCTTATAACAAGTTATTATTATACAGAACAATTTAGCATGTATGTTTTTAATATAAGTTAAATTGGGAAGAAAGCAATACATAATTTAAGAATGGAATTCATAAGTTAATAAAAATGTATACATACACAGATTTTTAAAAATTATGTTGTGGCCATGTTCATGAAATACATTGTTCTGTTACTTCAAGTTTTCCAATATTTTGCTTGGTTTTGCAATAAGGGTAATGTCAACTTCTTCCTTTTACTATGACAAAATAAAATATAATAAGATAAAACAAATACTATCAATCAGAGTTGGACAAGAAAACCAACAGAAGGAAAATAGTCAATGAGAAGGAACAAGAATCAGAGACCCACTCATTCACATAGTCAGGAATTCCATCAAAACACTAAACTGGAAGCCATAATATATATGTAGATGACCTGGTGCACACTCACACAGGCCCTGTACATACTGCTTCAGTCTCTGTGAGTTCATGTGAGCTTTGCTCATGTTGATTTAGAAGGCTTTATTTTCTTGGTATCCTCCATCCTCTCTGACTCTTACATTCTTTCTGCTTTTTCTTACCCTACATTTCCTGAGCTCTGAAAGGAGGGATTTGATGGAGATAACCCATTTAGGGCTTATTATTCCAAGGTCCCTCACTGTCTGCATAATGTCTAGCTGTGAATCTCTATATTTGTTCCCATCTACCACAGGAGGAAACTTCTCTGATGATGGCTGAGCAAGGCACTTATCTATGGGTATGGCAGAATATCATTAGGTGTCATTTTATCACTATGCTTTTGTTTTTATTGTTGTTGTTTTGGTTTGGTTTTAGACCAGTAGTGTTTGGTTTTACTCTAGGTCCCTGTGCTATCTAGCCTCTGATTCTTGGTCACCCAAACAATGTTGGTTTGCATCTCATGGAGTGGGCTGTAAGTCAAATCAATTTTTGCTTAGTATTCCCATAAGTTTTGTTACCATTGTCGTGGGATATCTTTATGGCCATTGTAGATCAATGTGTTTGTGGCTAACTTGGTGTTAACTTTTATCTTTTGGTAATATGCAGAATACCTTCTTCTTCCAAAGACACTAGAATATAGGGGTGAAGTCTCTATATAGCCAGCATTCTGACTTTTCTATGTTCAATGACTTCTGTAGGTGATTTCTTCAGCAATGGAGCCTTGCTGATAGTTTGTGGAGAACAACATATTGTCCTGTCAACAACAACTTAAAATAAGGTGTAAATTTATTTTGTGTTGATGCTTGCCTTGTTGACTGTTAATGTTTATATGACTTCATCTATACAAACGGGAGAATTTACTAGAAATCTTTTGGGGTCTGGAAGTTTTTAGAGATTTAATTTTTAACTACAAACTAACTTTTCTGCATAGATATATGGGAGGTACTGAGTAGGGATAAGAGGATAAAAGGAAGTTGAATTTGATTATCATCATGTACTAGATAAGCATCAGTATTGTACACAATAATGGATACTAATCAATAACAACAGAAGTGGTAGAAAATAGAGCTTAATGACAGAAGGTTTGTGTAGCACATGTAAAGCTCTGAGGTCTGAAATAAAAATACTAGGGCACAAATAAAAATTGAGAAAACTTTCTAAAATATACATGTGCATTAAATCAGCTTGACAATATTTTTCTTACACAGAAACCTTTTAAAAATATTCTTTGCAGAATATCATATGTGAACACTACCTATCATTTCTACCTTCCTCTCTCCGGAGCTCTACCTTCTTCCATTATTCCCCACTCTCCTCATATTCAAGGATTTTTCTTTAACTAGTGTGTATGTGTGTGTATGGGTGTATATGTGTGTGTGTGTGTGTGTGTGTGTATGTTTGTATGTGTGTGTGTGTGTGTGTGTGTGTGTGTGTGTGTGTGTGTGTGTGT
>CABHPQ010171277.1:0-18631 GCA_902168405.1 Peromyscus aztecus
CCCTCGGATGCCGCCGTCCTGCCGCGGCTCCCACTTCCTGTCTATTGTGTCTCTGCTTCGGAAACTCAGTTCCTTGCAGGGACACCTTTGCGCACGGCTTGTAAAATGACTAGCTATTGCTGATGTGCAGAACAGGAAATGAAGGCATTTGGGAACCGGTTAAAGCTAAGATTCCTGTGGGAATGGGACCACTGATGCAAAGATGGAGGAAGGAAGGGATCAGAGTGCGACGACACCTCAGACATGGAAGGAGAGAGAGGGGAGCTGGAGTGGGCCAGAGCTGAGTGCAGTAAGGAGCTTCTGACACGGGCCCAACCCCCGACATCCCTCCAACCTCTGCAAATACTTCCTCTGTCAGTCTAATTAGGATTGATAGGCAGCCTCTGGAATGGCCCAGAATGTTCCCTGCTTCTTGATATTCACATCCTTATATAATTCCTTGCCCGTGAGTGCGGGCTTAGAGCCGATGTGTCGTATACATGCACAAAATTAACAGAAAATAAATCGAATGCACCAAAATTGAGTGCATACTACTTTTGTGATTAGATAGCAACAATGATTCCTTCTTGTTAAGCAAGCACACTCTCACTTGCTGTACATGTATTTTAAAGCTTCTCACTGACCAGTCTACTACGTGGTGTCAGATGCTCCATGGAGAGTTACATGTAGTAAGACTTTATGGAGGCCTCTGGCTAGTAGTTCAGTGGGAATTGAAACCAGTTTAGCGGCCACTAAGAAGTAAATTGCGCACAAGCATCAGAAAGAATTGTTTTCTGTAAATGGCTACAGTAAGGCTTCCCTCGTGGAAGAAGAGGGGAAAAGGAAAGGTCATCTCAGAACATAGGTGGGGACCTCTGGACCAGAGAAGGAAAAAAGGAAAACAGGGTAAGAGAGACAAAGAAGACTGATAAAGAACCTGGAAAAAAAAAGCTAAAAACAAGGCTAACACAGACATCACATAAAAACCGAGCAGAAGGGCTGCTCCACAACCCAGACAAAGAAAACCTGGCTTTCAGAATAGAACACATTGCCAGAGCATCTGTTCCTCAAGGCTCACTGTAGAACACATTTATCTAAATGGGAGTCTGATCCATCGAGCCCTTGCTAGATAGCCCCAAGACCTTTGGCTTCAAATGTACAATATTTATACTATAGTGAGACAAACAAACTCAGAGTTGTGAACTACCATTTCTACACCATATTTCATGTCCTACTGTTCTTTGTATTTTCTATTACATGGCAGAGTTCTTTTCCCTGGTTTAGACAGATATCACAGGATGATGTGAGTGTGTATATATATGTGTGGTGTGTGTGTGTGTGTGTGTGTGTGTGTGTGTGTGTTTTACACCCGGAGCTATGTATATTGCGATATGTGAAGACACTCACTGCAGCTATTTCCACTGAGATCCCATTGATCTCTGTGTGAGAAGGGTATGTCATTTAGAATAAGAACGTGTTTCTGCAGACATCTGGCTTGGCTGATAACAGCTAAGGGCACTCTGTAGTTGTCATCCAGACTGGGGTCCAGAGAATTCTCAGAATTCCACCAGAGACTGTTGACAGGACTGGTTTAGAAATATAATCAGAAATAATGTTACTCAGAAATAAACATACTTTTCCGATCTTCTGTATTTGAGGTTTTCCAGGAAGGCTTGCTTTAACAGTGTGTGTCTAAATCCACTGAATTAGCAGGTTTGTCCAGCTGACTGCTAGGCTATCAGCATGTTTCGCTACATGTGCTTCTCAAATTTTCAAGAGATTGAGCTGGAGTCTTAGGGGAACTGACACCTATAATCAGGGTCAATGTCTTTGCTGCTTTTTGCTCCAGCCACTGATCTGTGCCTCCTGAAGAAAGAGCCTGGTGTGATGCCCCTGCCGACTCTGGCTTGCCTGTGGGAAGTGGTGAACCATTTGGAGGGTTGTAAACTCTGTCAGCATGTTGTCATATTTACTCTAGATTTTATTTGCTCAAAAATTTCAAACCAATAGTTCAGCTGTATCACATTCTTTCTAGAATTGCTTCATCAGCAGTGATCACCAGGGACATCCAGGGATCCATTTTAAATTTAGCTGTCTTCTGCCCCTAAAATCATAGTTGTTAAGAAATAGTGCTATTTTCTGAGGATTGATGGTGACCATCCTAGCTGAGAAAAACACAAGCCACAGATGGGTTCAGGGGAAGCATCATGAATCAAAAGGAATAGGAGGATAGTTATGTTGGTGAAATGTTATGGGTGCAGTGAAAGAGAGCAAAGAAGGATTTGGATGGAGGAAAGGCACGGGGAAATGTTGTAATTATAGTACAATCTCAAAAAAGGGGATTTCTGCCAGGGAAACAGATAGGCGACCTGCAGATCTTTACCTCTCCCTCCATCCCTCCAAGTCCAGTCCTCCAGTCTCATGTCCACCTCTGCAACAGAATACATGTAGCAGCCTCTGTCCCCACCTCATCTCTGGTGGGTCCCACAGATCCTACATTCCTAGCTCCCTTCCCCCACTCTTTGCTTTATCCCTTCCCCAACTCCAGTAAGCATTTCCCCCGGGGGAACTCACAGGCCACATGGAGCAGGGAAACAGGTCGGCTAATTAAAAGATCTTCAACTCTCCTTCTCCTTGGCCAAATTAATCCACCAGTCTCATGTACAGCTTTGTAGCAGAACAACTGATGCAGCCTTCTTCCTGAACTGCACCTACCTCCAGTGGATCACACAGATCTTCTCCTCCAAACTTCCTTCCCCCAACTGGTTACTTTGTCCCAGCCTCCAGCTACAGTAGGCACTCACTGGAAACCAACAAGCCACGTTGACCAGTGTCTTAGTTAGGGCCTCTATTGCTCCAAAGAGACACCCTGACTACAGCAACTCTTGTAAAGGAAAACATTTAATTGAGGTGGTGGCTTACAGTTCAGAGGTTCAGTCCATTATCATCATGGTGGGGAGCATGGTGGCGTGGAGGAAAACATAGTTCTGGCTGCTACGTCATGATCAAAAGACCAGGGAACAGATAGATCACATCAGGAGATGGAAATAGAGTAGATAGATGTGGATGGTGGGGCTGGAGGGGGTTGTGGGAAGAAACATGGCGAGAGACAGCCAATATTAAGAGGAATTTGAAGGGTAGTATGGAAACCTAGTATAGTAGAAATTTCCTAAAAAATATACATACATGAAGCCAATCTATATGAAATCACCCAATAATGGGGGGAGACAGAGCCCCAGCTGGCCATCTCTTGTAACCAAATGATGCTTTCAGTACTAGGTGAGTTACATCTAATTGAGTTGGCTAAAGGGGCCCCATTGGAATCCGCAAACCATCTAGTCTGTTGCCAAGACTATATAACTTGTTTTCCCTAAACTGACAAAAAAGCCCCATTGCAACATTTACCCCATTTATTGAACATGGAGATTTTGAGTTGGTGCCTACATAAAGCCTTAACCCCTACATTCCAGAGTCTTTAATACAGGAATGTACTCTCCGCATTTATGCATCAAAAGAGAAACAAACACCAAGCCAGCCACAAACCCTCTATCTACAATGGTATTCTGCCTGTAAGATATGCTAGGGCAATGGTAGCACAAAGCTTGTGAGAGCAACAGCCAATAACTGATTTTATGTTAGGCCTGCTCCCTGAGATGGAACCCATATCTGACAATGCTTGTATGACCAAGAACCTGAGACTAGGTAGTTCAGTGACCTAAGGTAAAACCAAATATTGCTGTTTTTAAAAATGAAAAAATGTGGTGATAAAATGACTCCTAATGATATTCTTCTATATTCATAGATCAGTGTCTTATTCAGTCATCATCAAAGAAGTTTCCTTCAGCTGAGCAGATAGTCACAAATATAGAGATCCACAGCCATACAATGCACAGGGATTGAGAGACCTTGGGACAGTCAGCCCTAAATGGTATGTCTAGGAGGCAGAGGGGATGGAAGACACCAAAAAAAGAAAAAAAATAGGCCCTCTAATCCTCTAATCAACATGAAAAAGCTCATATGAACTCACAGAGACTGAGGCAGTATCCACAGGGCCTGCACAGCTCTCTACCAGATCCTCTGTTTATAAATGGTGGCTTCCAGTTAGGGTATTTTATGGGATTCCTGAGTGTGCAAATGAGCGGGTCTCTGATTCTTGTGCCTTATCTTGGGTTCTTTTCCTTTTGTTTGTCTTGTCCAATATCGATGTGATAGTTTTTGTTTTATCTTATTGTATTTTATTTTTTACAAAATGAATGAATGAAAACCTAGCCACTAGGGTAAAGGTTAAAAACTGAACTGACACTTATACTTGCTGGGAGAGGGAAAATCAGTTTTCTCCAATACAGTAACACTGGGTGTATCAACCACTCCAGGACAGGCCTCATGTTCAGCAGTAGTTGACCAGAATATAATTGGACTGCATAATGTTTTTCATGTATCTAAATAAATTTAGCTACATTTGGTGTTGTTTTTCTTTTTTTGGTGTGGTTTTATTTTATTTTCTTGGTTTTATTGCTATATTAGGTTTCTGATTGCTGTTTGAGAAAGAACTTAAAGTTTGGTGGAGAGGGGAAAGGATCTATAAGAACTTGGGGGAGGGGAAATAGAATCAAAATATATTTAAATTAAAATATTTTTAAATATTAAAAATAATAAAATTTAAAGAAAGAAATAGGAGGATACTGATAGAGGAGAACACCAGATGCCATGCTGTATGGGGCTCCATGCTTGTAGTAGTTTGGATGTAACTGACCTTTATAAACTCATAGGGAGTAGCACTATTAGGAGGTGTGGCTTTATTGCAGTTGGTGTGGCCTTGATGGAGGAAGTGTGCCACTGTAGGGGTGGGCTTTGAGATCTCCTTTGCACAAGCTACACTCAGTGTGACACATAGTTCTTCTTGCCTGAAGATCAAGATCTAGAACTCCTTCTCCAGCATTCATGTCCACCTATACACCACCATTCTTCCTGCCCTGATGATAACTGAACCTCTGAAACTGTAAGCCAGCCAATGAAATATTTTCCTTTATAAGAGTTGCCATGGTCATGGTGTCTCTTCACAGCAATAGAACACTAAGACAATGCCTAAGCATAGGCACATGCCTCACCTCCCCATACACACATGCATATAATTAAGCATACAAAATCAATAAAAGAAATGTATATATTTTTAAAGATACATGAATGATTTTTCTGGAAACTCATTGTGACTTTAAAAATCTCTTTTAATCTGTTCACCTTTTTTGCTGTTTTGAATTTGGCTTCTGCAGAAAAGTAAGAATGGGAAAAGACAGCTCATTCAAGTATGGCATTACAAATCCAAACCCTAACTGTAGCTCTAATATCTAAAGATATTAAAAAAATACATACTGACAGGTTTGTTATAGAGATATGAAGGTACAGCATAAAGCTCTCTTTGAATGTTTTGAATATTACCTGTTTTCTTTGATGACAGTAGTCGATCTTCCCTCTGTAAGCTCTTGATTCCTCTCTCTTTCCACACAATTCTGATTTTTGTAAATTTTCTATATCACATGCCTTATATTATGCCTTATCTCAGGAGAATGAGTTTTTAAAAGCTTAAGGAAATAGTTGTACAATCTCTAGCATTGATATCTGTAGAATACTTTTTCATTCTTTTCACGAGTCAGTGTCTTCCCAAGAAAGAGAGGAAAACTTATTATTTGCATGTCTGAAAGCATCTTTATGCTACTTTTGTTCTTAAGTGAGAAAAGTTTCAAGTTTGGAAACCATTTCTTTTCTAAATCTGCAGGAGCTTCTGGTGGAAAGCCTGATGATAATTTTTATTATTTTTTGGACATAAAACATTTTTAAACTTTATATGAGCCTTTTAAGTATAGCATCCTGAATTAACATGAATATTTGATTTGGAATATTTTAAAATAAAGTTAGTGGTCCTTGTATCTGTATTAAATAACATTAGTGGTGCTTATACATGTATTATTTTAAACCTGGGAAAGCACAGCCTGCAGTTCTGAAAAGGTCTCTTTTAGGAAGTATTTTTATTCACATGAATCTCCTATTCACAGCCCTCACATTACCTGGTTATTGTGGCTTTTCATTTAATACTCATAGCTCTTAACTTTTCCATATATTTTCTACATTTTGACATTGTTTTTACTTCTAATGTTCCACGAGTATTTTTAACTAACTAATCCTCTATCTTTTTTTGAATTTATTTTATTTTATTTTACAATATAATTCAACTTTACATATCAGCCATAGATTCCCTCATTCTCCCCCCTCCCGCCCCGCCCCCTCCCCCTGGCCCACCCCCATTTCCATCTCCTCTAGGGCAAAGACTCCCCCGAGGATTGAGATCAACCTGGTGGACTCAGTCCAGGCAGGTCTAGTCCCCTCCTCCCAGGCTGAGCCAAGCTTCTCTGCTAAGCCCCAGGTTTCAAACAGCCAATTCATGCACTGAGCACAGGACCCGGTCCAACTGCCTGGATGCCTCCCAAACAGATCAAGCCAATCAACTGTCTCACCCATTCAGAGGGCCTGATCCAGTTGGGGGCTCCTCAGCCACTGGTTCACAGTTCATGTGATTCCATTCATTTGGCCATTCATCCCTGTATTCCATCCATCCCTGGTCCCAACAACTCTTGCTCACATAAACCCTCCTCCTTCTCGCCAATTGGACTCCCGGAGCTCCACCCAGGGCCTGACTGTGGATATCTGCATCCAGTTCCCTCAGTCACTGGATGGGGTTTCTAGCACGACAACTAGGGTGTTTGGCCATCCTATCACCAGGGTAGGTCAGTTCGGGCTATTTCTTGACTATTGCCAGCAGTCTATTGTGGGGGTATCTTTGTGGATTTCTGTGGGCCTCTCTAGCACTTTGCTTCTTCCTATGTGGTCTTCATTTACCATGAACATTCCTTGTGTTCCCTCTCTGTTCTTGATCCAGTTGGGATCTCCCGCTCCCCCAAGTTCTCTTTCCCTCGCCCCTTGCCCCTCATTACCCCCACTCACGTCCAGACTGTTCATGTAGATCTCATCCATTTCTCTGTCATTGGGTGATCCCCGTGTCTTTCTTGGGGTCCTGTTTTCCAGGTAGCCTCCCTGGTGTTGTGAGTAGCCGTCCAGTCATCCTTGTTCCACAACTGGTATCTTCCTATGAGTGGGTACATACCATGTTTATCTTTCTGAGTCTGGGTTACCTCACTCAGGAGGATTTTTTCTAGATCCATCCATTTGCCTGCAAACCTCATGATGTCATTGTTTTTCTCTGCTGAGTAGTATTCCATTGTGTATATTTATCCATTCTTTGGTTGAAGGGCATCTAGGTTGTTTCCAGGTTCTGGCTATGAAAAAGCAATGAAACAAATGGAGGAAACAGTCCAAGACCTGAAAAGGGAAATAGAAAAAATGAAGAAGACACAAACAGAGCTAATCCTCTATCTTATTTCTAAGTATCATCTATTTCTATTGCTCCAGAAACCATTTCATTGATAGATTTGCATTTTAGTTTTAATTTTGAAATATGCTTGCAACTGGTTGTTTTTACCCTTTACTCTTTGGGGGCCCACCACCCAGCTCCCAAATATATGACACGGAGTCTTATTCTTTCTTATGAATGCCTGGCTTTAGCTTGACTTACTTCTAGCCAGCTTTTCTTAACTTAAATTATTCCATCTATTTTTTTTTGTCTCTGGGATCTTATCTTTCTCTATTCTATATACCTTTCTCTCTTTTTCACTCCAGTGCTGGTTGTGCAGCTGGATGGCTGGCCCCTGATATCCTCCTCTCCTTCTCCTTTTCTTGCTCCTTGATTTTTTCCCCCTATTTCTCGTCCTATTTATTCTCTCTGCCTGCCAGCCCTGATTATCTTTTCTCCTGCCTAGTTATTGGCTGTTCAGCTCTTTATTAAACCAATCAGGTGTTTTAGACAGGCAAAGTAACACAGCTTCACAGAATTAAACAAATGCAACATAAAAGAATGCAACACATCTTTACATCATTAAACAAATATTTGACAGCATAAACGAATGTAACACATCTTCAACTAATATTCTACAATATATGCTTGCACTTTCTTTAGTATCTTTCTTATGAATTTACTTTTTTGGCTTCTTGCTGACTTTTTTCTTGTGTTCTATAGATGTTTCATGATCCTTAATGATCAATTTTGTTTAATAAAAAGGACTGACTAGAAATCATGTCATTGCTTATGCTTGCTAAAAGCATACCTGGCCCCCAATCTGGTAATCTTAAAAGGATCAAATATTGCTGCTCTTTTTAAAATAATTTATAGAAAAATTTTCCAGTCTTCTAGTATTAGCTGCTATGATCTGTACAGGCTTTGGACCTGAATTTAATTTCTAGAATCCACATAAAATTTTTAAAAAGCCAGACTTAGTATTGAATGCTGGTAATTTCAGCTTTAGGGAGGCAGAGGCAGACAAATCCCTGGGGCTCACTGATTAGCCAGTATAGCTTTTTAGTGAGTTCCAGGCTAGAGAGATTCTCCAAAACAAAAAGTGAACATTGACAGAGGTATGAGACCAGAGATTGTCCTTTGACCTCCACATTTACATATACATAGGTGCATCTGCCCACAAATGTGCACTTACACATGAACACAAGTATGTGTCTACTCGAATAGTAACAGAAGAAACATAATTCAACATAATGCAGGTTACATATAATAGGCCTATAGCTATTAATCAATGAAGAAAAGTCAAAACTTTCTTTAAATTCTAGAACAAGATGAGTCCCCCCTTTTTATTTTATTCAGCATAGCACTATAAATCCTAGTCAAAGAAACTAGGTAAGAAAAAGAAATGAGGGGTATTTAAATTGTAAATAAAGAAATCAAATTGTCACTGTTTGCAGATAGTATGGACACACTCCCCCCAAAATGCATTAGAATCAATAGAAAAAGTTAACAAAATTACAGAATATAAATAAACATTAAAGACACAAACACAAATGATCAATAAATAGCTAAAAGTGTTTAACACCCTTATCTATCATAGAAATTTAAACGAAAATTGCTTTAAAACTTTGTCTCCCCAGAGTCAGAGTTGCTTTCTCCAGGAAATCAAATGCTAAAAAATACTGGTGAGGTCATGGGGAAATTATCCTTTATTCTCTGTTGGTGGCAATGTAACTTATACAGCCTAATGCAAATCAGTATGGAGACATCCCAAAAATCTGTAAAATGTAACTGTAACACTTCTGGACTGGTTAGGACTCTAAGTAAGTATGTCACAGAAATATGTGCACATCCTTATTATGGGTTCACTATTTATAGCAGCTAGGCAGAAGCAGCTGAGATGGACATTAGCAGATAAATAGATAAAGTAAATGTGGTACAGGGTTGTGAGATGGCTTAGTGGTAGAGGCACTTACCAACAAGCCTGATCAATTGAGTTTAATCCCTGGAATCTACATGGTAGATGGAGAGAATCTACTTTCACTAATCCTCCTCTGACTTGCACACATGTGCCCAGACATTTGAGCCCACACATATATACTTATATATACAAAACAATAAAGAAATGCAATACACATTTAAAAATTAAAAAGAAAATGTAGTACATATTCACAATGGAATTTGATTGAGCTGTAAAGAAAAATAAAAAGTGGCATTTTCATGAAGATGGATGCAATTGGAAATCTCTATGTTAAGTGAAATAAACCAGGCTCAGAAAGAAAAGTATTCCATGTTTTCTCTCATATGCAGAACCTAAACTCATATATATGTATGTACACACACACACACACACACACATATATATTTATATGCATATATATATACATATATATGTGTGTATGTGTTTATAGGTCATAAAACTAGAGAGACAATTGTTGAAGTGAGTAAGACATCTTAAAGAGGGTAAGAAATTGGGTAATGGCAGGTGTATGTGATTGGAAAGCAGAAGGGGTACTAACCTGGGAAAGGAAAGGAAACTAGCTGGAAAGGGAAGTGGGAAAGAAAGGGAGGACAGTGAAAGAGGAAATGGATGAGAGCAAAATATAATGACACATATTTGTGAAGATGACATGATGTAATCCACTATTTGTTTATTGCAACTTAAAAATATAACAAGAAAATCAGTAGTTTATGATACACCAATAGGAAAGTATCTCAGATAGTTATCAAGAAATCAGTTCCCAATAGCTGAGGAGCCCCCAACTGGATCAGGCCCTCTGGATAAGTGAGACAGTTATTTAGCCTGAACTGTTTGGGAGGCCCCCAGGCAGTGGGACCGGGACCTGTCCTTAGTGCATGAGCTGGCTGTTTGGAACCTGGGGCCTATGCAGGGACACTTTGCTCAGCCTGGGTGAAGGGAGGAGAGGACTGGACCTGCCTTGACTGAATCTCCCAGGCTGAGCTGAATCCCCAGGGGAGTCCTTGCCCTGGAGGAGATGGGAATGGGGGGTGGGTTGGGGGGAGGGGGGAGGAGAGAGGACAGGGGAATCTGTGGCTGATATGTAAAATTAAATTAAATTATAAAATAAAAAAATAAAAAACAGAAAAAAATAAAAAAAAGAAAGAAATCAGTTCCATTCCCAGTATCTACAGATAAACCAAAATAACTACAAGTAAGTTTAACTGAAGGCCTGAAAGGGCTCTACAATTAAATTATAAAAGACTAAAAGATTTGAAAAGTGAAAACATCTCATTTTGTAATTTATATTTTTAAAATATCTGTTCTACTTCAAATAATTTTAGATACAATACCATCTCCATGTGAATGTCAGTGTTTCCTATAGAATTAGAGAAAACATCAAAAATATGTATGGGAACCACAGAAAATCCTGAACATCCAAAGCAATCTCTCTCTCTCTTATTTTTTTCATTTTTTATTAAGATTTTTTTATTTTACATACCAATCAGAGATCCCCCTCTTCCGTCCTCCAACCCCCCCCAAGTCTTCCCCCCCAACTAACCCCCATTTCCCCCCACAAGAAGGCAAGGCTTTAAAACAGTATATTTTGATCTTTTTTTCTCCTCTACTAACTCCTTCCATATCATCCATGATTCCCTACTCACCCAACTTAATAATCTATTTCTCTCCATCCAAAGTAGTCTCAACCAAAAAGAACAAAGCGAAAGTCCTTACACTACTTTGCTTCAAAATATACTATAGAACTATAGTAACAAAACTATCTGGCAGTGAAAAGGAAAACACCAGACACAGAGACTCATAGAACAGAGTAGAGATGCCAGAAATAAACCCACAGATTGAACTGATTTTTGATAAGACTGCATGCTAAAACACTTATTGAAGAAAGGATAAGCTTTTCAATGAATGATACCAGGAAATTAAACATATACAGACATATAAGTGAAACTAGACACTCTTCTCTTAAAAGTTATGATAATCAATTCACAGTTGATCAAAATCTTAAACACAACACTAAAAACTGAATTGGTTAGGAGAAAACAGGGTAAATGTTTCTCAACATTTGAACAGGCAAGGTTATATTTTGGACAAGAATGCAAAAATACAAGAAACAAAAGCAAAAACAGATAAATGGGAACATGTGATCCTTAAAGCTTCTGAAGATTACATAATCCACTGAGGGAAAAGACAGTTTAAGAAAAAGAGAAAGTATTTATAAACTTTTCATCTTTAAAGGGGTTAATATCCAGGATGCACAAGAAACTTAAAAACTAAATAGCATGAAAACAACCCAATTGAAAATGGGAAATAGATATTTCTTAATAAGAAATATATAAATGACTAACAGATATATGGAAAAATGGGCAGCATTATTAGCCATCAGAGAAATGCAGATTAAACCCCAGTGAATCTTCATCACCTGGCAAAGATGAGGAAAGAAGAAATGTAAATTAGCACACCTGTTATGGAAAACAGTGTCGGGGTACCCATAAATTAAAAACAGAACTGCCATGTGAGTTGGCTACTGTACTCCTGGCTACAAAGCCAAAGGAAAGCAATCAGATTGTCAAAGAGATGTATGCCCACCCATATGATGGCCAAAGTATTAGCAACACCAGAAGCAGAAATAACCTGTGTTTGTCAACTGATGAATATTTAGAAAATGTGATAAATAGTCTCAGTGGAATTGTATTCAGCCTCAAAAAGAAGAAAATTCTGCCTAGGTGGAACTGATGATCCAGACAGGTACCACATGACGGCCCTAAGCTGCAGACTATGAAACACTGATGTCTTAGAAGCTGAGAATAGAATGGTGTCTTCCAGCGGCTGGGAGCATATGGAGAGAACGGGCTGAGGAGAGTTAGAACAATGATTGCTGTAATAGTCAGATAGCATCAAGAGGTTCTCTGGTGCCTTCGAACAGTCGGTTGTCTATGATTAGTTAATGTGCCGTATATTTGAAAGTTAAAAGAGTCTGAATGTTTTTTACTACAAGAAAAAGTTACAGCTTAGGAGTACAGACCTATAATACCAGCTACTTGGGGGGCAGAGGCAGGGAGACTGCAAGTTCAAGATCAGTCTGGACAACTTACTGAGACTTAGCCTCAGAACTGTAAAAAGCATGGAAGGGCTGAGATACAGCTCACTGTAGGGTAAGGTGCAAGAGGCTATGTAATGATTTTTTTTCTGGGGAAATGTAAACAAATGTCTACTCACCCCAAATAGGGTACTGGAGAAGATGGACTAAGGAAACATAGTCACCTTCCTATAATTTGGTGAGCCAATGAGATTACTGGGGTTACACATAGAATTATTGGGGAGAAGTTACTTATAGGAATGTGGGTGACTCAAAGGCAGTCTTATCCCCCAAATGCCCACCCCACTATAGGTGAAAACTCAGGAAAACTTCATCCCTAGAGTTCTTTGCCCATCTTGCAGGAAGCTTCACTAAAGAGTCTCCTCCTAGCAAGTGTTTATTGATTGTGCAACCTTGGGAAGGGGCTTTGTGAATCTTACAACTTTCTAAATTTCTTGGGCCTTGTAAGTTAGTCTTCCTAAACTCCTTACCAAAGGGAATATCTGGTTTCAGAGGGAAAAAACTACACAACAGTGGCCCTAGGTTCAGTCTCAGTAACCCAACCCCAAATTTTAAGTCCAAGTTAAATTTTAGTGGATATATATTTACCCTTATTTGAATATTAGACAATATATCCACCTGTTGAAACACCACATAATATCCTATATATGCACAATTTTATGTCTAATTCTTTAGAATTTTATTTTATATGTCTGAGTGTTTAGCTTGCATGTATGAATGCATATTATATATGTGCCTCGTGCCCTGGAAGTCAGAAGAGAGTGTCAGATCCCCTGGAACTAGAGTTACCTATAATTGTGAGCTACCATGTAGGTGTTAGAAAATGTACTTGGGTCCTCCCGAAGAGCAGCAAGTTCTCTTTACTGACGAGCCATCTCTCCAGCCTCCTGATTTTATGATTTTTATATATCACAATAAATTCAATTTCTGAATTCAAAGATTTCAAATAAAAACAAATTTTAAAAAAGAAATGAGAATATACAAATTGTTAAGGAAACCAGAACTTGCATAATGAAATGATTTTGATCATTTTTTTGTTTTTTTAATAATTTTTATTTTTAAAATTGATTAATTTTTTAACTTAATTTTTGCTTTTTTGGGGCAGGGTTTCTATGGGTAACAGCTTTGGCTGTCCTGGAACTGTATTTGTAGACCAGGCTGGCCTGGAACTCACAGAGACCCACCTGCTTCTCCCTCCCAAGTGCTAGGATTAAAGGTGTACACCAAAACTGCCTGACCTTAAAATTTTTCATACGGGATATTTTTGTCATATTTTTTCTCTTCCAGCTCCTCTCAGATCCTCTCTACCTCCCTGCCCACCCAATTACATGTTCTTTCTCACTCTCTCAAAACAAACAAAAGAATAAATAAAAAAGCAAACATCATAATCTTATCCTTAGATAGTCTATTTTTCTTGCCCTGTATATATAAAGATATGCCCACTAATTTAGTGCAACAAAAATTAGCTGCTTTCCAGTAAATTTTCTCATCAACAATACAAAAGAGGCTGAGACTTGTGCTGTTTTCCCATCATAAACTAGCTTAAGCAATCATGTTTTTACTGTGTGCTTGTGTGTGTTTGGGCAGTGTTCCTTCCTGTAAAGACTATATTTGGTAAGAATGAATAACTTGTTTTTACTGTTTCTTTGAAAATTATTGGAGCCTATCTCAATGGTACATACCTTTTCTCATGTGACTGCCACAAATACAATTTTCAGAGGTTGACTTTTAATCAAGGTTTAATAAGGAACTTAACTTATCTACAACTTTTCATGAAGGCTGTGGAGCACAAGATATAAATAGAAGAAATATTCTGACAGGAGAAAGGATGAGGTGAAATCCCACTCTTACAAACTCAGCCCTTTCCCTTTCTAAACAAAACTTATGGAGATCTCCCTAAAGAAAATGTCAAAACCTCACATAGTTAATGACAGACAGTACTCAAACAGCCTGTGCATTTTGGATCTTCAAAATGGCTCCAAGCTTACAAATATCCAACTATTTTAGAAAAATAAAATTCTTTATCATTCATAAAAAAATGAATCAAAAATCTTTCAGCAACAAATAAAAGATTTTTCCTTAAGGCAAAAGAATAATCACCCTGATTCTTGCTTACCCACTGCTATTCTCGCATTCAAAGAAGATGGACCCAGGCCATCACCAGCTGCGAGGCTAGGCCTGCTTTATCTTCAGGGAAGCATCCTAACTGGGGCTGGGGAGGAGGAGCTGTCTTCTGTCCTGTGTTTAGTAGCACCGCAGGTCAGTGATAGTCATTTTTGTTTTACTAATTCCCTTTGTCTAGCCAGTAGGGAGAATAGTTGGAGGGTGTCTGGCATTTCTGTTTACCAGTTGTTTTCTTTTATTATATATACTATCAAATTTACAGAAGGTTTTCAAAGGTAGTATAAAGGACTGAGGGTGTTTTGTAATCTATATTCAAACTCACCCACTGCTTTTATTTTGTCCTCTTTTCTTCCTTTCTACATACTTTGTATAATCCTTTTCTGGATCGTCTGAAGGTAAGTTGGAAGCATAAGTTCTTGTCCCTAATAATTTAATATGTGTAGCAGGCTTTCTTTTGAGCTGCCACCCAGCTCCCAAATCATGACACAGAGACTTATTATTGGTTCTGAATGCTCAGCCTTAGCTTATCTTTATCTATGTTTTGCCTTGGGGCTTTTAATCTTTCTTTCCTTCTGTGTATTTTACTTTCACAGTCTCTTGCGTCTGGCTGGTGGCTGCCTGGCTTCTGGCCCTGGGAACGTCCCTCTCTTCCTCCTTCATTTTCTCCTCCTTCTCTTTATTCTCTCAAGCCTAGATTTCTCTGCATGCCAGTCCCACCTATCTCTCTCCTGCCTAGCTATTGGCTGTTCAGCTTCTTATTAGATCAATCAGGTGCCTTAGCCAGGCAAGATAAAACACCAGCACATCCTTACATAATTAAACACACAACACAAACAAATGTAACACATCCTTACATCATTAAACAAATGCAACATAAACAAATTTATACACCTTTACACAGTTAAAGTAATATTCTGCAGCATAAGCGAATGTAACACATCCATACACAATTAAAATAATATTCCACAACATTTACACCTTTTTGTATAAATAAAAAGTTTTAACTTTAACATAGTAAGACTATATCCAATGAGAATAATTATCAAGTAAGAGTTACATTTACAATATGCAATCCATCTATGTTTAGCAAATTCAGAGAAAATACTTCATTACTTATCCTATCTCAGTGAGTCCAAAGATTTGTACCTAATTTACCCTCTATCCTAACTAAAGAAAACTGTATTATAGCTATCTAGCCTTCAATTCCATCAATGTCCCCAGAAGGATATAATATTACCTGAGTAAACAAGAAGTACAATGCAAGCCACTTCCAATACTGTAGAATGACAGGGAAACCTGGCTGCCTGGGCAGTCACCCAAGGTTCCTCTGCAAAGTTGGGGCATCCAATCTTTGGCCTATAGGCCTAGAATATCTGGCAGACTCTTCTATCAAGCAGGAATTTTGAAGAACAGTCCCACCTTATCTTGACAAAGCTCGACAGTCTTTTTCCTTTGTGTCCTGCTTGTTCAATTTGTATAACATACTGTCAGCAGTCAAAGCAAGGACAATTTCTTGCCCAAATTGTTAGCTTTGCCACAGTGAAAGTAAACTCCATATGGAGGTTATTCAGTGCCCATCATTCTTTTATGAAGTAGATTGGTGCTGCCAGGAGCAGATGTGTCTCCCTGTCATGAAAAGCCTTAGGTTATTAAACATCTTAAATGCCATATTCTGTAGGCCTCTGAAGCATTTGAAAGGCATCTATCTAAAATATATCTGTTTAACCTTGAAAACATACTTACATAACTACATGTTTGATTATTATAGATGACTAACTACTAATT
Source organism: Peromyscus aztecus (assembly GCA_902168405.1). Lineage (NCBI taxonomy): Eukaryota > Metazoa > Chordata > Mammalia > Rodentia > Cricetidae > Peromyscus > Peromyscus aztecus. Next base: position 16,366 of record CABHPQ010171277.1, read on the forward strand.
TTCATTTATTAATTATACATTATATTTTCAAATGAGCTGCATAAGCATAATACCCTAAACATGAGTATAAACATACATACAGTATGACACAAATAACTTTAAATTTGTATCACTATACCAAAGTCTATACTAATGTAAAATATTTGAGGTTAAGAGTTGTCTTTTCATCCTATTTTCCTATATCTCCCCTGAATGATGACAAACATCTATAATACACCAAATGACCAAAAACTACCCAACCCACCTCTTGGGAATGTGGGCATTGTGTTTTCTAGACTGCTTCTTGTTGTCTTTGATTGAAGGAATCTTTAGGGAACCTGAGAAAATTGAGATAATGGCCAAGCCCTGGGAAAACTAGCCACAACATTTGTGCAATGGAAAAGCACAATGATTATCTGCAGTCCTGGCTAGACTAGTCTGTCAGGCTGGACCATCTTAGCCAGCAGCCTTGAAGCTGTTCTTGATACAGAACTCTGAGGAATTTGCAACAGAGGAACTCTGAGAGGATTGATCACCTGGGCCATCTGTTTTTACTGGTGTCTGGTCCCATTGCTCTGAAAATGCACAAACTTTCAAAAGTAACATACATATCTGTATTAACACAAGTATGGACGATGTGTTGTACTCAAGCCAGCCAAGGATGAGTTTTGTTTTATATTTGAGCAGGTAAAATATTTGTCACCTGTCTTTTAGTTTTTCTAAGTTTATTTCTTTGTATCTGTAGTCAAGATTTTTAGGGGGTCTTCTCTGATTAAAAGGGATCTCTATTAACTCTGATAGAATCCACAGTCTTTCATTTCCTGTGGAAACAAAAGCATAACCATTTCCCCAATGCAATACATTTTTTGACTTCCATTTTTTAAATTAAGGCATTCCTAAAGTATCTAGGCTGGTTTAATACAGCAGTTACTTTCACAATCCCATGTCTCTCAGCAGCTGTTATTTGGTCATCAGTGTTAAAAAAATACAAAGTTAAAACAACGTCATACAGGATCCAGACTCCCTATATTTTTCTTTCTTTTTTTTAAATTTAATTTAATTTAATTTTATTTTACAACATAATTCAACTTTACATATCAGTCATAGATTTCCCCGTTCTCCCTCCTCCCACCCCGTCCCCCCCCCATTTCCATCTCCTCTGAGGCAAAGACTCCCCCGAGGATTGAGATCGACCTGGTGGATTCAGCCCAGGCAGGCCTAGCCCCCTCCTCCCAGGCTGAGCCAAGGGTCTCTACCAAGCCCCAGGTTTCAAACAGCCAACTCATGCACTGAGCACAGGATCCGGTCCAACCGCCTGTATGCCTCCCAGACAGATCAAGCCAATCAACTGTCTCACCCATTCCGAGGGCCTGATCCAGTTGGGGGCCCCTCAGCCATTGGTTCATAGTTCATGTGTTTCCGTTCGTTTGGCCACTTGTCCCTGTATTCCATCCATCCCTGGTCCCAACAACTCCTGCTCACACAAACCCTCCTCCTTCTCGCCAACTGGACTCCCGGAGCTCCACCCAGGGCCCGACCATGGATATCTGCATCCAGTTCCCTCAGTCACTGGATGGGGCCTCTAGCACGACAATCAGGGTGTGTGGCCATCCTATCACCAGGGTAGGTCTGATCGGGCTATTTCTCGACCATTGCCAGCAGTCTATTGTGGGGGCATCTCCATGGATTTCTGTGGGCCTCTCCTGCACTCTGCTTCTTCTTATTCTCATGTGGTCTTCATCTCTCACGAACATTCCCTGCGTTCCCTCTCTGTTCTTGATCCAGTCGGGACCTCCCGCTCCCCCAAGTTCTCATTCCCTCGCCCCCCGCCCCTCACCACCCCCACTCACGTCCAGACAGTTCATGTAGATCTCATCCATTTCTCCGTCATTGGGCGATCCCCGTGTCTCTCCTGGGGTCCTGCTATCCAGGTAGCCTCCCTGGTGTTGTGAGTAGCTGTCCAGTCATCCTTGTTCCGCCACTAGTATTCTCCTATGAGTGGGTGCATACCATATTTGTCTTTCTGAGTTTGGGTTACCTCACTCAGGAGGATTTTCTCTAGATCCCTCCATTTGCCTGCAAACCTCATGATGTCATTGTTTTTCTCTGCTGAGTAGTATTCCATTGTATATATGTACCACAGTTTATTTATCCATTCTTCGGTTGAAGGGCATCTAGGTTGTTTCCAGGCTCTGGCTATTACAAATAATGCTGATATGAACATAGCTGAGCAAGTGCCCTTGTGGTATGATTGAGCATTCCTTGGGTATATGCCCAAGAGTGGTAT
>CABHPQ010171277.1:19031-41704 GCA_902168405.1 Peromyscus aztecus
CCATATTGATTTCCACAGTGGCTGTACCAGCTTGCATTCCCACCAGCAGTGGAGGAGAGTTCCCCTAGCTCCACATCCTCTCCAGCATAAGGTGTCCTCAGTGTTTTTGATCTTAGCCAATCTGACTGGCGTAAGGTGGTATCTCAGAGTTGTTTTGATTTGCATTTCCCTAATGATTAGGGATGTTGAGCAATTCCTCAAATGTCTTTCAGCCATTTGTGTTTCCTCTGCTGAGAATTCTCTGTTTAGTTCTATAGCCCATTTCTTAATTGGACTGTTGGGAATTTTGATGTTTAATTTCTTGAGTTCCCTATATATTCTGGATATCAGTCCTCTGTCAGATGTGGGGTTGGTGAAGATCTTTTCCCATTCTGTGGGCTGTTGCTTTGCCTTGTTGACCGTGTCCTTTGCTCTACAAAAGCTTTTCAGTTTCAAGAGGTCCCATTGATTGATTGTCAGACTCCCTATATTTTTCATCTTTAAGTGGCTTATTCTTTTTTTTATATTACTTTACCCTTTCTTTAAAAACTTTACTCATTTATTTTTAAACTATTTACTTTTTCTGTGACTGTCTATATCCATTTTTTTCTTTCTTAAGCCTATGCACATTTTTAAACACACTGTAACGTGTTTAGAGACTTTTCTTCTTCTGAACCTGTTTTACTAAGTGCCTACAGCTGCATTCTCTGACTCATGAGCCAAACTTTAAACTGCCCAGTGGCTTTGCACTAGCGACTCTGGTGGCTGGATCTGCCCCACTGTTCAGATGAGCTCTATACCCTGTGTGCCTGACCAAGAGCCATGTTTATTTTGCTACCTCCGGCCTTGTGTGGAAATTTGGGCCACATTTTGGAATGCCAAATGAACCAGGCTTTCTTATGGACCATCAACCAGCTTCCAAATCATGACACAGAGACAAATTAGTTATGAATATTTGGCCTTAGCTTAGACTTGTTTCTTGTTAGCTCTTATAACTTGACCTGTTTCTCTTTATCTGTGTTTTGCCTCAGGGCTTTATACCTTTTTTTTCCCCTTATGCATATCTTACTTTCACTGCTTGTCCATGTCTGGCTGACAGCTGCATGGCTTCTGGCTCTGGGCGTGTCCTTCTCTTCCTCCCTCATTCTCTTCTCCTTCTTCTCTCTCTCTCAATCTTCTCGAGACAAATATCTCTTCTTATTAATTCTCTTTGCTTGTCAGCCCTGCCTATTTCTCTCCTTCCTAGCTATTGGCTCTTCATCTTTTTATTAGACCAATCAGGTGCCTTACACAGGAAAGGTGAAACAGCAACTCATATTTATTTTCATTAAAAAAATGCAGCAGAACCAAATTTAACACACCTTTACACAGTTAAGTAATATTCCACAGCATAAACATGTTGTAACACATCTTTAGATAATTAAATATTCTACATCAGTTTCCTGTGGGGAGATACTTTGAGACCATGTAAGCATCAGCCATTCAACTTCCATCTCCTATATTTTGTAATCACATATTGCTTTTGTACCCACTCATTTTTTTCTTTTATGGTTTGCATTCTACCATTAGAAGTACACTCTCTTTTCTTGACTTTTTAAAAATTCACATTAAATTTATATGCATTGGGTGATATATAAAAGTAACAATAATGTGTAGTGATACAATGCCAAGTAGTTTGTTTAGATACATGGCTATATTGTGTACTGCTAAATTATGGTGTGTGTGTGTGTGTGTGTGTGTGTGTGTGTGTGTGTGTATCTTTAAATACTTAATATTTCTTCATGATGAAAACATTTAAAAATTATTTTTTCCAAGTTTTCTGAAATGTGTAGTTCACTATCATTATCTGTAGTTAATAGTTACTATCTTTCTTTCTCAACACCCTAATCTATCTATTATTTAATTGCCATCTAGCATTTATCTAGCTATGTGAGCATTAAGTCATGAATTTATTTTTTTTCCAATCCATTACCATCAATATTTATTTTGGTAGTTTAGTTCTTCCATATTTGGCCAATGGGACTCTCTTGAATTTGACTCATGTTCACTTATTATTTTGCTTTCAGTCATAACAAGAATTTCCAGGATTTTCTTGACTCTCCTTGCCCTGTGCCCACTATTTCTTGGAGAAGTCCTGGCTTTCTTTAGTGGAAAATGGAATTTAGAAACCAAGCTTTGGAAACCCCTTTTCTACTGCCACTAACACATTGTTTCTTTTCTTCCTCTTGGTGATTAGAAATGAAAAATAACACATGATACATGTGTGAATGACCTGAGAGCAATTCTTGGTTGTCAACTTGACTACACCTGGAATTAACTAAAGCCCAATCAACTGGGCACTGCTATGTGGGATTTTTCTTAATAGAATCATTTGAAATGAGGAGACCCACTTTTAATCCAGATCTTTTTAGTTGGGAAGATACACCTTTGATTCAGATCTTTTGAAGTGGGAAGATCCACTTTTAATCTAGGCCACACCTTCTGCTGGCAGTGCATATAAAGAACATGGAAGTTGGAATCTTGCTGTCTTTGCCTGCTTGTGTTACAGGCCCCAGACTTTAGTACAACTGATACCATGATCGAAGTACCATTCAGGCCTTGAAACCCAGCACATAGGCAGCCACACCTGTCAAATGAGAACAAAGACCTAATCTCTCAAAGGCCACAGTTCTGGAAAAAAAAAATCTCTAAATGTACTAACCTTATTCTTGCTAACTGAGCTATGCCAATTTAGGATTTTTTTTTTTGGTGTGTGTGTGTGTGTGTGTGTGTGTGTGTGTGTGTGTGTGTGTGTGTTTAAAAGCCAAAGGCGTGGGACTGCACTGAGGTCTCTAACAGATGGTATAGTTGCTGGACACCTAAAAGACTTTCTATTGGTTTGAATCTATGTCTGAGTGGTTTCCTCTGCTAGATAATTCACACTTGTTCTTGCTCTCTTTGGCAAGTCCGTTCTTTCATTGGCATTAGAGCCTACTTCTCTAGGATTCCAGCATATATCAAAGACAAGCTGAGACATCCTGTGGACTGAAAACTGCTGAATTCTTGGACCTTTCATTTACATACAGGCATTGCTGGATTAACTGGACCAGAGATAGATGATAGATAGATAGATAGATAGATAGATAGATAGATAGATAGATAGATATGTAGATAGGTAGATAGATAGATAGATAGATAGATAGGTAGATAGATAGATAGATAGATAGATAGAAATAATTTTTAATGCACCTTTCAACATCCACTTTCCAAAAACCCCTTTAGATTCAATAAAAAATTCAATTCTAGAATTTGGATTGGATCCAGAGCCCCAGCTTTCAGCACACCAACACACAGATGACAAAGTTTTTCTCCCAAACCCTGACATTACAGGCAGTGGATATTGGTTCAGTAAACTGAATAAATCATAAGTTGAGTTATAAATGGGGGTGTTTTGGTTTGGTTGCCCTACATAAACGTGCCTGCAGTGGCATCTCATGGCAGCAAGATCAGTGGGTTAATGGCTGCTCTGACCAGATGTTCTGTAGAGTGGCCTTATTTGTGACACTCTTTGGCCAGTGATTGCTTTGTTCTTGCCTCTTTGGGAGCCTGATCCTTAGTTTTTTTTGCCAATTCTGAATAACTATAAGTCTTTCCAGTAAACCCAGTTATACTGATATTAGTGAGAATTTATTTCTTTTCCTTGAAACTTTAATAGTTACAAGATTTAAGGTCAAAGATCTTAGGAGCAGATTTTAGCCAGTAAATGGAATTGTCAGTAAATGAAACACTAGTGTAACTCATAATTCTCATAAATAGGTAGGAATAGAATCAAGTTCTCAATGATCTTGAGCAGTAATCCCAAGCAAGTCTGCCTCAAAGTGATTTGGAGTTGACTGTATTAGTGATTATAGAAAGATAAAGCTTACAGAATGCTGTAAATGACATGTCATATTAATGACAAAATGTATATACTAATCCTTGCATATGATATTTAATATTCTACAGCTATAGCAGAAGTAGATAACATTTTTATTTTACTATTTTAATAGCATAGTATATTAGACAAACCCTAAAAAGTCCATCAGAAAAGAATATTGTATGTTAAGGAAATATGTACAGATTTTGTGACAAAAATTTCTCAGCAGACACATACACACAGAGACATACCACATACTTTTAGTAAATTGTGCATGTGCTTGTATTTTACAATTGCAGGATAGTCCACAGAGCTAAAGTGTTACCCTTCTCTATTTACCAATGAATGTGAGTGCTAATATTAAGTGATAATGTTTGTTTTACTATTTACATTTTTGCATAAAATGGATTTTTTTGCTAACACTGTAAGTAACACTTTTCAAGGACATTAAGTATTAAGATGGTTTCATGGATAAGGAGGAAAGGAGATAGTGCTGGGAAAAGCAACTAGACATAAATAAGATTGAATATGGCACTAATTTTTTTGTGCAACATTGTACCAGGTCTCCTGAAGTGCATTTTTGAGAAAATATGTTCTTTAAACTTATTAATCTAAATTGACTTAAAAGTTCATGGACATACACTAATGTTGTGTCACAGATAACTAAGTCAGATACAAAATCAATATTACAGCCTTGATGAGGGTGGATGGTGTTAAAAACTCCTGAATTTTATAAAGCTCCTCAGTTACATCTATTGTCAAGGTTAAATGACTGTATGATAATCTGCAACATCCAGGTCTCATGGCACTAAGTCCTTGTCCCACAAAGAAATTACTGTGCTGAGTTTTCTGCATAAAAATTATCTTCCAATTCAATGTGGCAAATGACTCATCAGAAAAGACTAACAGTAGAATACAAAATATAAATTAAACTAAAATAAACATGGAATACAAAACTTCAGAAGAAGAGAGAGTGAGCTTCTTACATACCCAATCAGCCAAGAGTCTTTGGAATGCTACTCCAGTGCTGTATTTTATCACAATACACCTTTCCTGGGTATGTTTACTATAAGATAAGAACAGACAAGGACACTTCTCTGTAGACATCCAATTGGACATCCCCAGAAATGGTGAAAAATCATAAACTTGGGACCAGTTGTAGCCTAAGTTTAACAAAAGTATACTCCTCCTCTCCACAGTTAGATGTTTACTAGTTTACTTGATTCTAGAAGAGGTATGAAGACATGTATAACATTTTCTGTTTCACTGACCAAAATCTTCAGAACGATAGAGCTAGGGGCAGGAGGGATGGAGGCACAGCTCTACACTGTCTGTGAAGCTGGCGCTCAGAACTTCATGGTTGTGCTGAATGGAAAAGGATGGAATCCTCCTCTCTAAATGCTGCCTTCAGAGCATTGCTTTCGACTGTGGTGCAGTTCTGGCTGGCTTCCACTTCCATTTTGTGTGATCTTGAAATAATCCATCTAATTGGGAATTAATCATTAAGCTTCTACTAAAAACCATTTTCCAGCAAAGGCCTCAATGTCCACGAAGATACTGGGATATTTTTTCATTTAGGACCGGACTTCATGGATTCTTTTAGAAAGCCCTCAGTATTCCTCTTGTTAAATCACTCCAGGGACTTTTCACAAGTCCACTAAAATAGCCAGTCAGATAGAATTCTCAAGATAAACCAATATCCAGATATTACTTTAAAAATAGTGTTTTACAGTCATCATTCCTAAGTATCTTTCACTATAAATCTACTTTATTAATCTTTGTATTTTAATAAAGCAAATGTAATGGGAAAAGGGGGGTGTACACACACACCCTGGTTTTCAGAAATTAACAAGTTATAGCAAAAAGTTTAAAGTGATTTCCTTTCCAGTGAAGGTAATGTCAGAACGCCACACCTGCAGCCGTAGCTTTCAGGGTGGTACCCAGTGGAGGGGGAGGGAAGACAAAAACATCTCTTAACTACTGAGACATTAAACTTTCTCCCACTTCAAGTGGATCTGCAAACAATGTGAGGTCAGAGAGGATGGGTTCTCAAGCCTGATTCTCATGGGGTGCTTTAGCTCTGGCAAAGTAACTCTTTTCACTCAGAATCCCCTCTGAGGAATCAGGTGAAAGGCCATTTGGCACCAGCCTTTCCTTTTACTCCAGCTGCCTGTGAAGAGCACGGTTGCCAGGCAACCAAGTCTCAGGCTCGCTTTGTGCCTACATCAGACTAGGAAATGTGGCTGTTTTGAAGCTATCCGTCGCAGGAACTTACACTGAAATGCCTTTGGGTTTGGAAAACTATTTTTTAATTCCTCACAGTAAAACTACATTATCCTTTCCAATTTTCTTGCTTTGAGGGTAGAGACTATTTAGAGTGTAGACGGCTATATTTCCACACAGGAAAATACCCAGACCTTGATTTCAAAAATCAGAAGTAATTTACATTTTAAAAGAAGAGCTAATGAGCGTCACAGCTGCATTTTGTCTGTTTTTTGCTGGCAGCTTGATTTCATTCTTTTCCCATTCTTTCACTTTTAACATTTTGCTCTCCCTTCCCTTCCGTGGCCTGTTCTGTCCTACTTCTGTGTCTCTTTTTCTCTTCCTCTGTGGTGAGGTGAACTGTGTTACTTCCATGTTCTCCTTCAGTCTGTTGCTCACAGGCTGGAATAGTGAGTTTGAAGTGAACCAAGCTTTTTCTTACAGAGGCCCGATTGACATTTTGTTTTCACCTTTGAATTAATTTTGTTTTTTATTGTTTTAACCCGTAGCTATGGGAGGTTATTTGGAAATAACTGACAATGAGTTCTTGGTTTTTATTTGGACTCCTCTTGTTTCTCAAAGAAAACGTATTGTGAGCTTCCCAATGTGTTCAACCTGCTTATATGTGGACTGTCTAGGCACACTCCATTAGCTTTGAAGTGTTCTCCAAATCACACTGGGTCCTACATTAATGCAGAACGTTCTCTTACGTACAGTAGATCAAATTCCAAAGACATCTCACTAGACAGTAAACAGGGTGGGAAGTGAAACCCTGAAGGCTAGTTGAAAGCCTTACAAAATTAGCATATGAAAAATAAGTTGGCAAAGAGAAGACTGGAAAGCAGCACCCTTCAGACTTTCTAAAACTGCCAGAATGAGTGGTCCAGGCACAGAGAAAACCCAGTGTCTAAAGGTCACTAAATATATAACCCTGTGTGGAGAGTTAGTGCTGTCATGTGACACAAGAAGTTGTGTATAGAACTACAGCAAACAGAGAGTTCTAGAAACACCCATTTTGCCAATGAGCAGAAAGCCAACAGTGCTTTGTTCACATGGTCCTCTGAGCTGCTAAGGTATTTTCTTTGCTCTGGCCTGCTTCCCTCTTGGAAGACAAATGTCTCCTAATCAGTGTCCTATTACTGCTGCAGTTGGGTCTCTCTGTCCATTCTTTGTTTTAGGGTACAAGGACCTGGAACCCTGCTGAAGCTATCCAGCAGACCCTGATAACTAAAACCATGAGACAGACTTCCTCTTTTCATTTATTTTTGGGTCTGGATGTGATTCAGGAAATAAATGAGAACAAAATGACCTGGTTATGCTTTTATTATTTGTGCTGCACTCTGGTGCAGCTAGAGGAAGGACTTGATAATGGTGAGGGCAAAGAGCTTGCAGTTCTTGAATGCCCCACCGAGATTATCATGTACTGGCACTTTTGGTAGGACCTCTGGTGATCTTGCTATTCATTAATTACTAGGAAGTAACTAACAAGTAATACACACACACACACACACACACACACACACACACACACACATATATATATATATTCACATTCCCTGGGTATTTTTTACACTATAGAAGTAGAGCTATTGACTCATTACCTAAAACACTGCTGCAGGTAAATTCATGTGTCAAAATTATAAAGACAAGCTTCCTTGATAATCAGAACAGCAAGCACCATCACCTATTTGAACAGAGATGTAACTAAACACACAAATGTCTGGAACTTACAAGCAAAATATATACTCTCCCTTTTTAATACCTGTAATGACTTTTCATCTTCTCTGTTGCCTTATGTTTCTATTGCTTTGATAAACACCATGGCCAAAAGCAACTTGGGGATGAAAATGCTTATTTGGCTTAAATGTTCTGATCACAGTAATTCATTGTGGAACTCATGGCAATAACTCAAGCAGGACAGGAACTGAAGCAGAGGTCATGGAGGAGTGCTACTTACTGGCTTGATCTCAGGCTCACATTTAAGTAAGTACGTTTCTTATCCCTCTTAGGACCTCCTGCTCAGGAGTAGTACTCCTCAAAGTGGCCTGGGCTCTTCCATATCAATCACCAGTCAAGAAAATGATCCACAGACTTGCCTACAGGCCAATCTTATGGATGAAGCATTTTCTCAATTGAGCTTTTAGATGACTCTGGCTTGAGTTAAGTCAACAAAAACCCAACATCTTTATTAAAAGTATAGTAAAAATGTTATTTCCTTCCATATTTTATAAAATCAAAGAACCATGCTATATAATAGACCAGAAAACAGAAGCCATGGATTTTTAACATGAGTTCACATGAGTTTTATACTTTGGGCAATTCCTCCAACCTTGGTCATGATTCCCTCTCTTATAATATTGTATTGTTGTGGTAGATTGTCTCTGAGATACATTGTACTGTTAAAATTCTGTTAGTGGTTTGAAAACCACTAACCCTGCCAGTGAATGTTATTTAGGAAAGGAACAATATAGCTTAGTTTTAGCTGGTAGAGTTTTTAAATTAAAAAAAGTATTTAAACTCCCATGTATTTGCTAATTGAATAATTTTTTTACTTAGATATGCAAGTTCAAATATGTACATGCATTTGATTTTATAGATGGTGGTTTAAAAGGGCAGTTTCTGGGAACTATTTATTTCTTAATATAGCTGCAGAGTATATTTGTAAACCGTGACATGATTTATTTTTATAATCTTTATACTCAGTTTACTCACCTGTTACCGTGGAATTCTAACAGCATCCTACTCATTGGAACATTGTGAGGCAATTAATCACAGAAACCTTCAGCAAATGATTGGAGTATTAACCTGTTCTTGATACATGTGAACTTTCGATATTTTTCTGGTGTCACCAGCTATTTCTGGATATCATCACTTTAACGTTCATTGGTATAATAAGAGCAACTTCACTTAGAAATTTCTTCTTTTAAAATCTATTCTCTATAATTCTTCCAGTTTAGGCTGTCCAGAACATTTCTTTCTCCTGAAAACCTATCTAACAAGAGACTATAATGAATTCCATATGGAGTAGAACTGAGTACAAATTTTCCTGGCATTTAAGGCTCTTCTTGATATTGGTTCAATTTATCCTCCTAATTTCATTCCATTAGTTCCTCACATATATGTGTATCTGCTAAGTAGAATCACCCAAACACTGCGAGAACATGCTCTGAGTTTGCCTGGTGAAGTTCCTAGAGATAGAAGTTGTGATAAGTGTTTACAGTGCTACATCTGTGCATGGCCACACAGTAAGTATCCAATATTTGTTGACATGAACTACTTTTACTCATAATTGCTTTCTTCCTAGAAGCACCTTTTCTTTTCATCTTTCTTTTTATAATGCCTCTTTTTAAATTTCCATCTAATATCATAAGCTACCAGTTCAGTCTATCTATTTCCACTCAGCATTATCCTATCTTCTTGAATTTACATTCCTCTATAATTATAATTATTTTTTTGCTAGCATCCCATGCCCTAATTTGTAAGTGTCATTGAGGGCAGTGAGCTATGTCTGATTTAATTTTTGTTGCAATCTTATCATTTTGCTTTCATATTTTAATTGTCAATGCATAGTTGTTAATTGTGTAATAATCACCAGAACAGCCTCACTGTCTTTCTTGCAGAAGTAAATCTATGGTGGCTGCCCTGTCCCTGATTCTCTTCTTTTATAGCTGCATCCTCTTTGTAGCACGGATGTGGTGGCTGCTGAGGTCTTGCTTGGTTCTCATTAACCTATCATCATTCTATATTCATGCTGCCCAAATTTCTTTGCTGATGGTTCCTTTACAGAAGGGCAATGTTACCATCATTTCAACAATGTAAGCCTTATTTCAGGTATCATCTACATTCCCAAATTCTTCATGGGTCACTCCTGGATGCCTTCTGCCATATTTCTTTCTTTCCCCACAAAAAAGAGATGTTTATGTAATGAGTTAAGTACTAAACTGGATCTTTGGAGTAGGCTTTGGCAGACACTCCTGAAACTGAGTCCAAAGGATTTTCTTTCTGTACTACATTCATTCTTCTTTTGCCTTGTGACTGAAGATGGAAATGAAAATATAAATAATTCTTGGACATCCACAAGGACACTAGCTCAACTATGATCATAGCAGCTTTATTCATAATAGCCAGAACCTGGAAACAACCTAGATGCCCCTGACCCAAAGAATGGATAAAGAAAACACGGAACATGTACACAATGGAGTATTACTCAGCTGCTAAAAACAATGTTATTAGGAAATTTGAAGGTAAATGGATGGAACTAGAAGAAAAAAGTCATCCTGAGTGAGGTAACCAGACCCAGAAAGACAAACATGGCATATACTCACTCATGAGTAGATATTAACTATAAAGTAAAGGATAACCATGCTACAATCCAGACCCAGAGAGGCTAGGTAACAAGGAGGGCCCAAGGGGGAATGTATAGATCTCCTTGGGAAGGAGACCTCTTTGTGGGTAGACTGGGGTGGGTGGAGATGGGAACTTGAAGGATCCACATGGATGGTGGGCAGAGTTGGGAAGTGCTGAGAGAGATGACTGGAAAGTGAGGCTTTATGGAGTAGGGTGGAAGCCTGATGCAAGGGAAACTTCCAGTCGTCTACAAGGATCACCCAAGCTAAGATTCCTGGCAGCAGAGGATGCATAGCCTGAACTGGCCATCCCCTATGATCAGACTGCTGACTGCCCTGGTTGTCAGAGGAGAGCATTCATCCAGTGACTGATGGAGGCAGGTTCAGAGACCCATTGCCAAACAATGGGCAGAGCTCTGGGAGTCCTGCTGAGGATAGGGAGGAGGGATTGTAGGATCAGGGGTGTGGGTGTTAGGAACATTGGAGGAAAACCCACCGAAAAGGCTAGTGTGGCTCGTGAGGACTCACAGATTCTGAACCAACAACCAGGGGGGAGCCTGCATGGGATCAACCTAGGCCTTCTACATTTATGTGACAGTTGTGTAGCTTGGTCTGTTTGTGGGACTCCTGGCTCTTGGGAACCTATTCCTCATGCTAGATTGCCTTGCCCAGTCTGAATATAGGGGGAGGCGCTTGGTCTTATGGCAGCTTGATATGCCATGCTTTGCTGATGCCCATGGGTGGTCTGCCCCCTTCTGAATGAATTTGGAAGAGGGGTGGATTTGGGGTGAGGAAGTGGAAGGAGAGGAGGGAGGGAGACAGCAGTCAGGGTGTGAAAGAAATTAATTAAATAACATAGTAATTATTGAATATCTATAAGGTGTACTGTGCTGCTTTTCTAATAATATAAACTTTTATCTTCTCACAAACTGAAGTATTTGATGATGCTCAGCTATTGCTGGTATAAATGAAGACTAAAGAGGGGACACACTCAAGACTCAGTCCTTCCGCTTGAAGTCAAGACTTTGTGACTCCACAGACGCTGCTGACAGGAGGGTCAAATAAATCTTCAGCTTCTAATGCAGAAGAATCATCTAAGGAACTTTTCTTTGCCTACACAGGGTTTCCCTATGTACCTTCTGGCATGGAACTTTTGTTCCTCTCTCCTCAGCATTCCAAGTCCCAAGATGATAGATGTGCAACACCACATGCAGTTCATCCAGGGAACTTCCTAAAATACTCATTGCTCAGAAGATCCCAGTGCATTGCCTTGGAGTGGGCCATACCACTCTGTTCTTAAGACAAAGAAGAAAGGACTGCTTTAGAAAAGTTTTGAGATAGACGTTGTTAAGGTAATGGTAGTAGTTATAATGACAGAACTTTATAATACATGGATCAATATTACATTGTCTACCACTTACTATTTTCAAACTCTACATTTTGTAACATTTTGTGACATATTTTGTCATTTGCCTTTCACTACTGCCTCGTGCATTGTACATTAACCATCATTTTATTTTTACAGGAGGAGCAAACAGGGTCAAGAGAAGACACTCAGTTATAAACAGTGAAGAGAGGCTGACTGAAAGCCCATGTCAAAATTATGAAAAAAGTATTCAAGTGAAAGGCTAGCCGGGGAGACTGCTTGTCATGTAGACTGGAGGAGAAAAATGCATCAGGAGCAGATAGGAGAGCCACAGAGGGACTAAATGACACAGATATTGAGAGGTCTTCTCTGGATTTGTGCAGAACTTCATTGCTATTCTTAGCAAGGCCAACATGAGTAAGAAGAGTAAGTAATAAAGCATGGTTTAGAGAAGTAAAGAATGGCTGGAATGTGCAACACAGTGAAAGTCATTATTTTATGAGTTTCCAGCAACAATAACAACAACAAAAACACAGAGAAAAGGATGATTGTCACTGGAGTAAAGAACTCCATTTACAGTTTTAAATATAGTCATGAAAATATTAAGGGGAAAGAGAAGAGAGGAAAGAGAAGTTGTTAGGGTTGAAAGCAGATAAAACGAATGAGACAAAGATGAGAAAAGGACTTAGAGAAGATGCAATAAGCACATTAGCTTTGACTGCGAACACTTTTCTGCACTATTGGGGGATGGAAAATTTGCATACCTGTGGATACAGTTGTGGGTATTCAGTTAGTGATGTGGACAAGAATATCCATGTGTCAGGGGATGGAGAGTTAAGTCACTCATGTGAGATAGAACCTATTTGATGTGGTTTCGTTCAGAAACAAATAGGTGCATTAATCAAAGTGATGAAAAGTTTGAGTAGCTACTTTGAGGACAAGGAGACAGAGCTAACCATAAAATAAATATGTGAAAAGATTGCATGGAGTACATAAGAGCCCAACTGAGGGAAAATAACATGTATGTACTGGGTAGGCGTGTGTAATTGTGTGAGTTTTGTGGATGAGTGATGTAGGACAGCAGGGAAGAAACCTTGAGTATGTAACAGGTAAAGAAAGGTGTCCAAGGCTGGTATCTCAGGGATGACAGGGAAGCCTGCCAAGTCTTACAGACAAGAGAAGCAGAGTGACAAACGAACCAATATGAAGTTGAAAGACTGCGTGTGCATAGTGAAAATCTTGGAAGAGCTGAAAAAAAAATTAAGTCAGGACTGAAAATGGAGGCCCAAAGAACCTAACATATTTTTCATGTACTATAGCGATATAATTTTATGAAAATACCTCTTGCATTTAAAGAGACTAAACTTTTTTTCTGAAACACACAGTAAATTAATAATAGTTCTTGGGATCACTTCTGAATTAACCTACTCTCCTACTGTGTACTCATTCTGTTTCAGTTATTTAGAGAGCAATGTAAGCAACCTTACTATGCCTTGGATTTTCCATGTAATTAGATTTTATAATCTAATCCAATATACAGCTTTAATCTTAAATTATATGCTCTTCCATGACCCAGACCCCACAGTAATCTCTGTGTATATTTGCCTGTTGTGGCAATCATTGGCTAAAAACAGCCAACATGTTTAAAGCAAACATCCACCAGAAATGTTAGAAAGAATGTGGACACATCTTGATAAACTCTGTTTGCAGAGGTCAGCACAGTTTCTTTCCTTCTAAAAATTCTCTTAAAGATAGATGTCAATGACCCCTCTTTCCTTTCCCTTGTTGCGTGTTCTGTGCTAGTCAACAAATACAAAACAAATCTCTTTCTTAGGGACAGTCAAATATCAGACAGCATTCAGGAAGGCACAGACACATACTACAGGCAGACAACAGACCGGCCAGCCATACACACTATAGACAGACAGAAGACACAGTGAAAGAGGTAGAGAATTCAAATTTGGGCTCACTGTTGGTCAACTTCAAGTAGGTGGGCTTTGTTTTCATTCCTTAATGTGACAAGGCTACTTTGTGGTACCTCTGAGGTTATCTTGAATGTGTTAACTGACACATGTATACTGAAGAAACTGAAAAGAATACATGACTTTTAGTTCCCATCATGTAAATTTACCTTTTTGTGTTAAATCTCCTCATACTGGGTCTTCTTGTCCAGCCTTAATGCATGGGGAGGTACTCAGTCTTACTGAAACTTGATAAGCCATGTTGTGTTGATATCTATGGGAGATCTGCCCTTTTCTGAATAGAAATGGAGGAGGAGTGGATTGTAGGGTGGGGACAGAGGTTGGAGGGGGAGGACTGGGAGGAGAGGAGAGAGGAGAAACTACAGCCAGGCTGTTAAATAAGTAAGTAAGTAAGTAAGTAAGTAAGTAAGTAAATAAATAAGTAAGAGGTAGTTCTTCCATCCTGAAACTATCTGTTTATAAATAAGAAACCTTTTGTTTTTGGTGTCCTGGTACCCAGAAGCAAGTAGTGTGTATTACTTTTTACAATATTTGCTGACAGTTTCAGTTGTGGATGTAAATGCCCTCCTCAGTGGTAAAGAAGTCAGACATCAGTGTACCAAGTTATGAAGCATACAATAAATAAACACACTTGTGCATGACAAAGATCACAAGGAACATTTTCCTCATTCCGTCCTAGTTGTGACATTCTAAATCATAAGAAATGGGATATTTTTAGAAATAGTCTTTTAAAAATAAAATACCTGTGATATATGTCTCTGTACCTGAAAACTGTACATTTTTATATCTTTACTAGTGGTTTCAGTTTAACCTGATACAACGTCACATTCTTTATCTCTGAACCTTACATACTTTTTCTTTTATTTCTGTCTCTATGAAGACCTGTTGGTTGATTTGTTTCTTCTTACTAGAGATTTCAGTGTGGAAATATTGCTTGGGTAAGTACAGAGAAGCTCAAAACTTGTTGAAGTTCATAATCTTACCACATGAACCATGCTTTCATGTATGACTTGCTATCAAAAACATCATGGGAGTTTTCATATGATAGAAGTTCATAGGAGGATAAGGCAGGAAGCTACTAGCCACTTACAACTTGATTTCTCCAAGTCTTGTGACCAGTGTGTGTGATGTCTTTAGCAATAGTTTTACCATCAATTTACAGTGGGAAACAAAGAGCAATGTCAATAGCTTGTACTGTTTGGGAAGTTTCTGGGACACCTCTGACTACCAATTTTTGAGGAGGATCCCACCATTGGCACTGGACTTTTTATTTGGTAACATATGGCTACTGGGAAGAGGAGATTGGGGGAAGGATAACTAATATTGAGCATTTTTGAGGAAGCCATATGAAAACCTAATATTTTATAAGCTACACATATATATGTAAATATACACATACATATTTATATGTAGGGTTGTGGGATAGTACTCTTCCAAGAAGCCATAGATTGCCAATAAAAATTCCAATGCCAGATGTGGGATGTATCCTCTCAAGTCAGAGCTATATCTAAACAATATAGGCTGTTGCCATTTCTCTTGATTATCCACTGTAGCTTGATGGTTATACCATTTTGTTGAACACATCACACATGTTGGTCACAGAACTGGTAAAATTAAGTTGGGACTGTCCAGTAAGCTTCCTTCATTCTGACTCGCTTCCATGGTATTGCAAAATGTTAGTAGACTGCTATGTGATGGGAAGTGGTTGTCATGAACAATCTTACCCAGCTGTGAACCCTGTGAATTATGATGATTATCAGATTCAAAATCACAAGATACATCCATGGGTGCAATAATGGCATGAATATTAAGGGTCTAACCAACCACTTTCTGATTGGATTTAAGATCCATTCCACAAGTAGGAACACATGCTTGGCACTTCAATTCTGGCCAGTAGTTAATTCTGGCTATAGTTAAAGAGCTTATAGGTCTAAGGTATGAACCTACTACTATTATTCTTGTAAAGTCACATAATATCAAAAGTAGCCTCTAAATAGATATTTCTATGCCCATAGATTATTGCAGCTTTCCTATCTCATCAGAAGTTTCTTTGTGCTGTTGGTTGTGCAGAAAATATAACTGGTCAATGTTCAGAGAGTAAGTTTCAGTGGAGTGCTGAGCCACAAATGAGATATTTATATCACCTCTTTATCCCTCTCTCACACATGCCTGTAGGTCTGGGAACCATTGTGGGAAAGGAGGCAGAAAGACTGTAAGAGACAGTGTCTTGTAGACATGACAGGATCATTGTACTCATGAATCACAGCAGCTGTGATTACCAGTATAAGAACTGCATAATATCAAGCTGGTCAGCAGTCTAGCATGGAGGAGGAAGCCATTCAAAAGCCCCCACACCTACCTGACTAGCTATAGACAATTGATGGATTCTGATAGAGAAAGAGTCAGTTTTCTTTAAGGGTATGGCCATTGGTGTGTCAACCATGCTCCAGTGGATGATCCCATGCCTAAGAACAGCACAATTTGGATTAAATATATTATATTTAATAAAATGACACCAAGTTTAGAAGGCTGGTGATATGGGGCTGATTCTTGTAGCAGAGGGAGAAGTTGGAGAAAATATCAAAATACATTGAAAATTCCAAAGAATTAATAAAATGTTATATTAAAACAAAAGAAGTTCATGAACTAACTTTCAACAAAGGCCTTGTAAGTTTCACCTCACTGAAGTTCATTACCATTCTCTGAACTTTCTGCTTCTGGTACTAATGCTCACATCTATGAATGGTTCACATTCATGTAGAACTCTGACAGTAAATGAATGTGATTATTCCATTGCTTCTGGAAACATTATTTTGAATTGCACACATTCTTTAAAGTAAAAATATTCGTTTAGGTTAATATCAGAAGTGTCAACATTGGTTGATTTTATTTGTTTAATAAATTCTCTGCCATCTTAATTGTTTTAATGACTAAATGGATGGCATCTCTCTTCTAAACCCATAATGGATATCTAATCCAGCTTAGATTCTTGCTAATGATTACCATAACCTGCACGGAGATTTTCTCTTGGGTCTGTTCATATTTTAAGAACCATGGCTACCATACCCAACTATTCTTCTTCATTTCATTCCCATTTTTTAGATTTCATTTTTTACATGTGTGCATGTGAGGCCTGAAGTTGACACTGGATGTCTTCTTCCATTGCTATATACTTTATTGAGGCAAGATTCCTTGCTGAACCCCAGGGGTCACCAATTACAATTGGTCTAGTTAGCAAGTTTGCCATGGAGATCCTCTGTCACTGCCTTCTGAATACTGGGTTTACAAGTGGCTACCATATCTGTTTGACATTCAGAAGGATATTCTGGATCTGTACTTCAGTCCTCAAAATTGGGTGGCAAGAAATTTATTCACTGATCCATTCCCCAGACTTTTGTTTGTTTGATGAAGCATCTCATTCAATAATCTAGTCTGGCCTTGAACTCATGGTGATCCTCCTGCCTCAGTCTCCTGAATATTGAGATTATAGGACAGCACCAGGCCATTTTCAAATTTTTAACCTAGCACTGTGTTCTCTGGTCCCAGTGATCTTTCATCTGAATTTTAAAGCCATAAACAAAAACCTGGCCATCTACTCTGCTTCAGGTACATAGCATTTGGCATCATAGTATGATGGCCTTTACCATACTGTTATATCCCTTCCTATCTTCATTTAGGTGTAATTATCTAAACCTTCTTAATGGAAAAATTTGAAATTGCATTTGGGATACTTTTATTGGATACATTGTCTACATTATTATCAGATTGTCCCCCAAAATACTTTCACCATGATATCTTTCCCAGTGGAAAACTTACATGCTTCTACCATGTTTACAAGGACAACTTTAGATTGATTAATTTATAGTTTTGTATCCTCATCTACAAAATGTTCGCCATTTGTCTTTCAAGCCTTGCATTATGCTGTTACCTTGCCTATAGCTTTGGCTCTTAGTTCATTTTATGTTGCTATAATGAAATACCCAAGACTGCATTTTAAAGAATAAAGGTTGATTATTGTTTTGAAGTTTTGGATACTAAAAAGCTCAAGCGCAAGCATGGATGATTACATGTGGCTATGCTGCATCATAACATGGGGGGTGGCATTTAATAGTGGGAGAGCATGGAGAGTGGTGTATGCAGAAGAGTTCAAATATGTGTGATGACCTTGCTTTATAACTGCCCAGTTCTGGGAATTCTAACTCATGTCCCAAGGAGGGCACTCATTTATTCTATTATCCCATATGAACTATCCTCTTAAAGGCTTTGTCACCTCTTACTACTCTAACCTTGAGGCCAGATTTTCAACACAGGGCATTTGGGAAACAATTGTATCCAAGCCACAGCACTCTTGCTGAATGATATATCATTTACTTATTATTTATCATATTTTTTCCTTGAAATATCCTATATCTTTGACTCAGCTATGTACATCATACTCATTTTCTAAGGCTGAGTTAAATTCTGTTTCCCCTGAGTGTTTTCTAATCATTCTTATAGGATTTTGTCTTTGTTCTCTGAACTTCTATGTTTCTACATTTTCTTTGCTTCTTAGCCACAAGAGATTGCTGTATCTAGTTCAAAACACATCTATTTAGCCAGATAACAAACTTCAAATAATAGAAATGAACTTTTCTTTTCTTTTGTATATCAAACAATGGTTTGGCCCTCATGGAAATAAAAAGTATTTTAAATAAAATAAGTAATAATTATGAAAGTATGAAATGA
Source organism: Peromyscus aztecus (assembly GCA_902168405.1). NCBI lineage: Eukaryota > Metazoa > Chordata > Mammalia > Rodentia > Cricetidae > Peromyscus > Peromyscus aztecus. The sequence goes on from CABHPQ010171277.1 coordinate 37,587, forward strand.
TTTCAAAATTCAATATTAATTTTCAAGATAACATTTATCCCTGATATATGATAATTGAAACTCATTAGTTGTTAGATAATTCCAGTGGTGCATTTACAATATCAATAGACAATATTCAGCTTGCAAAACTACTTGTAACCATAAAACCTAGTGTTTAAAATAATTCACCCAGGGAATAGTTGCTTTCTAATACTCATGCAAGTATACTTTAGGATTTATCACCTCAACAATAGCTTTTTTTTTTTTAGTTTTTAACTGTTTGTGAAAAATGAACAATTTTGATGACAGATTTGCTTGTAGACAACTACTTATTTATCCATTTAACTGCTTAAAATATTTATTGGACATTGACTAGACTAGAAACAGGGTGATGATATGCAATGCTGGGTTAGAGAAAAATTAGGGTCAACATAATCCCTAAGGACATTCTAAATAACTGTTCTTATACCTACAGATAAGTGTAGTGTTCAGCCCTCACCGAGGAATCTTCTCTTTGCATCACAAAGAGACAGATTCAGAAAATCGCAACAAGCAAAAATGCAGAGTTGTGGAGCCCAGTCTCAATGGATACCTTTAAGGAGGAGCTCCTGCATCTAAGGCTCAGGGAACACTGCAGAAGAGGAGCCAGAAAGACTATGGGAGCCAGAAGATTGGGGAGTGTGCTGTGAGACTATATCTCCTAGTAATCTCAGAAGCTCTACCCATAGAGTCTCACCAACATGGCTACCTGACCAGGAGCTGAACAAGCATAACAATAATAGACGTGCCAGTGCAGTTGGGGCCTCCAACAAAGCCTTAACCCTGTTCGAAGAACTACAGGCCAGTAAGGAATGTTGAGAGTGGAAGAAATAATCTTCCCCAAGGAAGAACACACCAATTGGTTATCCAGTACCAAATGATCAGCCTTGAAAACATATGTTCAAGTAGCATTATACAGGATGAGCAGTTTTATTTATGTGTTTAGGAATATGTGTGTATGTGTGTGTGTGTATGTGTGTGTGTGTGTGTGTGTATGTGTGTGTGTGTATGTGTGTGCAATATATTTACATATAAAATGTAAATATATGTGTACATATATATGTAACAACAATTAGTGGAAAACTCCATTAATTTGAAAGAAGAAACGGTATATGAGAGGGTTTGGAGTGAAGAATGGAAGGGGGAAATGATGTAATTATACTATGATCTCAAAAGGGAAAGGAAACAAAAATAATTAAAGAAGAGGAACTATTGCCACATGAGAAAGAAGGAGCACAGAATAAAGATAAGCAGAAGAATATATATTTCAACTATTTTGAAAACAAATGGGGGACTCACCACCCAACTATTTAGACCTTTCTCAAGGGTAGGCCATGCTCTATTGCTATGTGATAAGGGCAGGCCCACTGCTAACAGATGTTGTCACTGTTCAGCAGCTGGTGCATCCATTTTCGGTACTGCAGGTTCTCCATGGTTTGGGTTCGTCCTTATGATTCTTTAGGAAAACATTCATACATATAAAATAAAATAAATAAAAATATCCTTTAAAAGGAAACATGTTTTATGTTCTTACAATCTATGAAGTTTGCTTGTAGTTTAGCAAAAATGGAGTAATTCAACAGTGATGAGATATTGTATTCAGTGGAAAGACCAATGTTAACAAATGGTAATTGATCTATTAGTCTACCAACACTTCCCACACACTTCTCTGACATTCCTGGCAATGCCACACAATTTTGTTTATAGTATTTTTGACAATTTATAATTCTAATATTGCTTATGTGATAGTATGTCTTTCCTCCCAGACTCTGTGAAAGTAGCAAAAAACATCTTAGTAATGAACAGTGCACGAAACATGACATGTATTAAATATTCAGTTGGGGAATTAATGAAGGACCCTTGTTTATTCCAAACCACAATGAATGAAGTATACCTCATAATGGCATTTTAACTTTTGCTGGCACATTGCCAGTAAGAAAGGTTAGTTAATTTTTCTTAGTATCCGAAACAATGAATTATTTACTTTAAGCAGAATTTTATTAACAGATCACATAGTATAATTAAACATAACATTAATAGTAACAGCAAAATATAGATTAATATGAAATTATTGCATTAAGTTTTAATTTAAGAAGATGTGCACATAGTGACTCATAAAATGTTTTATTCAAGGGGAAATAATAGAATTACTAAGAAAACTTAATGATTATTTGAACAAATCATGCTTAAGGGTACTGAACTGGAAAGGCAGAAATGCCTCTAATTTGCTAACTTGATATTAAGAAGAAATACCTATTAGACTAGAATGTCCTTATTCTCTGTGTTTTACTGTGACAACACAAAGTTTTCAAAAAAGAACATTTTGAGGGCAGTAATAAAGATCCCAGACACATTTTCCCAGTGTATTTGGCACTCCAAGGATGAAAACGTTAGAAGGTAAGGAAAGTTCTGCATGCTGCCTGTGGCTCAGTCACTGTCATTGCAGTCCTGAAATGCAGGAGCCTATCAGCACCTCCAATGACAGTCACTTTTTTCAGGTCTATGATTACCTCCCTCATTTTGCATGTAATTCTTCTGAATTGTTTAAGAATAGCATGAGACCCTGTATAATACCAGATTAGGGTAAAACAAAGTAAAACTTGAAATAAACAGAACACTAGATCATTAAATTAAAATCTATCCAGTTATATTTATGGCTATAAAATAACTGTGTATACGTTGCTAGGGTTTCTGAGGGGCTCACTAAAAATATCATCCTTCTGCCTGACGCTGGTTGGTTTTTTGTCAGCTTGACAGAAACTCAATCATAGTTGGGGAGAGGGACTCTCCACTGAGGAATTGCCTCTAGAAAATGGGCTTGTGGGCATGTCTGTGGGGCATTTTCTTGGTGATGTGGATGAAGGAGGGCTCAGTACTCTGTGGGCGGTGCCATCCCAGGTCAGACAGTCCTGGAATGTATGAGAAAAGTAGCTAAGCAAGCCAGAGGAAACAAGCCAGCATGCAGTGTTCCTCAGTGGTCTTCCCTTCCATCCTATCGTTAGTTCCCACCTTAATTTCCTGTCTTGATTTCTCCAAGAATTGGAAAACAAATTAGGAACCCCTCATCCTAATAATGGGTATATATATAGGAAATAAGGTGAAACAGTAAATGTATACGTCAAAATACATACTTTATGTTGCTAGAGACCAGGAAGCACATTATGGCTTTAGATCCTCTAGTTAAATAAGCTTGCTAGGTACAGTACAAAGCTGTTAAGTCACTGGTGTGAGATTTCTCCAACTTCTTTATGTGGGCATTTAGTGCTATGAATTTCTCTCTTAGAACTGCTTACATAGTGTCCCATAAGTTTGGGTATGTGGTATATTTAATTTTCTTTGATCTCTAGGAAGTTTTTAATTTCTTTATTTCTGCCTTAACCCATTGGTGAGTCAGTTGAGCATTATTCAGTTTCCATGAGATTGTAGGCTTTCTGTAGTTTTTGTTGTTGTTGAAATCTAACTTTAAGCCATGGTGGTCTGATAGAATGCAGGAGGTTATTCCAATTGTTTTGTATCTGTTGAGATTTGCTTTGTGGCCAAGTATGTGGTCGATTTTAGAGAAGGTTCCATGGGGTGCTAAAGAAGAAGGTATATTCTTTTTTGTTAGGATGGACACAGGGATCCCCCAGTGACAGAGAAATGGATGAGATCTACATGAGCAAACTGGATGTGGGGGGTGGTAATGAAGGGCAAGGGTCAAGGAAAAGAGAGCTTAGGGGAGCGGGAGATCCTAGCTGGATCAAGAGCAGAGAGGGAGAACAAGGAAAAAGAGACGATGATAAATGAAGACCCCATGGGAAAAGGAAGAAGCAAAGTGCTAGAGAGGTCCTCAGAAATCCACAAAGATACCTCCACAATAGACTACTGGCAATGGTCGAGAGAAAGCCTGAACTGACCTACTCTGGTGATTGGATGGCCAAATACCCTAACTGTCATGCTAGAAATCTCATCCAATGACTGATGGAAGCGGATGCAGAGGCCCCAAGTGGAGCTCCAGGAATCCAATTGGAGAGAAAGAGGAGGGATTGCATGAGCGAGAATTGTTGAGACCATGATTGGAAAAAGCACAGGGACAAATAGTCAAACTAGTGGAAACACAT
>CABHPQ010171279.1:0-7500 GCA_902168405.1 Peromyscus aztecus
AAAAAAAAAAAAAAGGTTTCCCTTTGGTCTACAGGACCCACATCAGGAAGCTAACAACACTGACCTGTACTCACCTCTGGCCTGCATGCATACAGAACATATAAACCCATGCGAAGGTATGCCCATAAATAGAAATAGCAAAAAACAACTTCAGAGGGAAGGCTTCATTTGCAGTAATTTATTATAGGAACTCTCAGAGGGCTATTGCTCTCAGTTTATTTGCCAGGCTATAGTTACAGTTTTACATGTCATTTGCATATTTTTCCTGCTGAGATTCCTTAAACATTAACGAAATTCAATTCTTTGGAGCACAAATTAGAAATAGTTTTCCCACAGTTTATCTTTTTATTTTTTCATTTTGCTTATGTATTTTTTGAGTGGATAAGAGTGCATACAAGCAGATTCTTCTTCTTCTTCTTCTTCTTCTTCTTCTTCTTCTTCTTCTTCTTCTTCTTCTTCTTCTTCTCCTCCTCCTCCTCCTCCTCCTCCTCCTCCTCCTCCTCCTCCTCCTTCTTCTTCTTTTTTTTTCGACAGTGTCTTACTATGCATCCCTGGCAGGCCTGGAACTCACTATATAGACCAAGCTGGCCTTCAACTCAAAGATCTGCCTGCCTCTGTCTCTAGAGCATTGGGATTAAAGGCATGTTCCACTACATGCCTCAACAGGCAGAAAAAAATATATATATATTTACATCAAATTTTCTTTATTTTTGGTTTTTGTGTAAAAATAGTTCTGTTCCAAAGTTATGTAAGATTTCTATTTTGGAATTTCTAATAATTATACTTAGGTTTTTTCACTCTTTTTCCCCCAGTTTTCCAAGAGCGGGATTCTTTGTGTGTAGCCATGGCGTTTTCTCATTCTTAAAAACTTCTCTCCATTCAGAATTTATCCCAGTGTCACATGTGACATGGTGATTTAAGCTTTCACGTTCCTGCACACAGTGGTCCAGTTTTCCTGACATCATGCTTTGAGCATCTGTGATGGTTACTCTTTTTTTATTTATTTATTTTTTGAGACAGGGTTTTTCCTGTCTGTCCTGGAACTTGTGATGGTTTCTCTTAATTGTCAACTACATAGAATTTAGAGTCAACTTAGAAGACAAATCTTAGCCAACCTTGAATACAGGAGACACTTGAGTGGTTTAGCAGTGAATACAAAGGAGACAGACGGTTGGTTGGGGTGTCGTTCAGTTGACAGAGTGTAGTTCCCATCCCTGCCTCGTATCTTATGCTGCTAGCCTAGCTCTCTAGAGGGAAAAGCAGGGGATCAGGAGTTGGTCTGGGTTCCATGAGACCTAGTGTCAAAAGTTACATAGTGAGACTCGCAGAGAGAGAGAAAGAGAGGAGAGCGAGGGGGAGGGAGGGAGGGGAGAGAGGGTCAGAGTCCTTCCTTATGTTGGTTCGTTAGGTATTTTATCACAAAGATGAGATGTGAAATTAACATGGAATCTGCTTCTATTTGAATTTGAATTGCACCTCTCTTACACTCTCCTCTTTATATTTTGCTAGATTGATTGAGTCTGTTTGTTTTTTTTAGTTGGAGTTACCAACAGAGTATGTAAGGGGTTACTTACAAAGACAAGAGATAACTCACAAACAGCTGCATCACTGGAAAGTCCATCACGACATAGGTCACTCAGGAAAGTTGCATCCATGGAGCTCCTAGCTGCTTGCAGGCAACTCACAGTCTGGTTGATCAGAGTCCCCATCCCGAGCAACTGTTTACTTGCATTTATACTGTTGGGTCCCAGCCTGCAAGAATCTTCCAACTTCCTGTTTTCTGGACTCTTGACCTTTTGATTACGTCCTAAGGCTCATGAGCCTCCTGGTTCTTCCTGAAGGAAGTGTTTCAGTTTGGAGAAAAGCTGCTATAAATGACTCCAGCTCTCTCTCTCTCTCTCTCTCTCTCTCTCTCTCTCTCTCTCTCTCTCTCTGTCCTTACCTCTCTCTGTCCTCTTCGCAGCAATACTCGCTGAGCCTTGGGGGAGGTAACAGAAGTTTGATCATAATCCTCTAATGTTAATGAGAACTGAACCTTTGTGGGCTGGCTAGTGGCAAGTCTCTGTGGCATTTCTTTTGATACAAAACACAAATGAAGAAAAGGCAGAAAATGAGAAACAGGAAAATATTGAAATGAACACCGACAGCAGTAATACCTTTATCATAAATACAAACATTGGGAAGTACCTTAGGCGGGTTATCACACTCACTTACTAAAGCAATAGCACTTGGTTTCTTACAAGGCTATGACCTCCCCACCACTTTTCGTTTAAGTTTCTAGTACCAGCTGTGATTTTTTCCCTATCGGAAAGTTAGTTCTATCCATATATCCATAACTACTTGTGCCACTATGGCACTAACTGACATATCTTATTGGTACTTCTTCCTTTTCCTTTTTGTTCCGTGAACCAATGAGTTTTATTGGGGTTACTCACAGGAATATGGGTGAGGGGTTACTTACAGGAGCAGAAATAACTCAACCCCCCCCCCCCAGCATGGGTGACAGCTCACAGAAGCTGAGAAACCGGAACACACTGCACAGCCTGCAGACAGCTCAACAAGTTGGGAAGTGTCCCGCCCAGGTGACTGTGGTCCAAACATCTAGGCAGCCAGGCTGGTTTCTGATCCTTTCAGGCATTTAGAAGGTCCTGTTTCATGGGTGTCTTCTATCCCCTCTGGCTCTTACACTCTTATTGTATCCTCTTCCACAGGCTTCCACGAACCCTGAGGAGAGGGATTTGATGGAGGCATTACTGAAGGGCTCCAGATTCCCTTCCCTTATTCCCTTCTGCCTTGCTAAAAAACCAGAGAGAGAAAGGAGATTCTTAGAATGACGTATAGGCTGTGGTCCAGCTAATCCAACAATGGCTGGCTATGAATGAAAGTCCAAGAATCCAATGGTTGCTCAGTCCACAAGGGTAGTCTCAGCTAGTTTTCAGTATATTCGGAAATCCCAAAGTAGATTCTAATGCCAGTGAAGAAATGGACTTGATAGTGAGGTAAGAGCAAGCAGACAAAGAGCAAAAGCTTCCCTTTTCCATGTCCTTACATAGGCTTCCAGTGGAAGGCATGGCACTGATTAGAGGCAGGTTTTTTTCCAGCTTGAAAGATCTGGATTAAAGGTGTGTCTTCCTATATCAAAGATCCTGCTCAGAAATTGATCTTTCCACTTCAAATTAAGCAAAAAATCCCTCACAGGTGTGCTCTCCATTTTTGGGTTTCAGTTAATTCCAGTCAAGTTGACGACCAAGAGTAGCCATCACAATGATATACAGATAGATGATAGAGAAATAATAGATGATGAATTAATAATTCAATGATACATGATAAATAGATGACAGAGAGTAGATATGTGACAGATCAATAGATTATATATGATAGATGGATGATAAAAACTAGAAGATTAATAGATAGAGGATAGGATAGATGATAGATAGTAGTTGGTTGATCTATAGAAGATGGATTAATGATGGCTAGATGACAGATAATAGATGACGATAGCTGTTGTTTACTTGACTTCTTTTCTTGAATGAGTTCACTTGTTTTATTTTTCCTTTAAAAAAAGTCTGTTTTCCCTAATGGCTAAATCTCTGCTGGTCAATTATTCTAGAATTTCTTATGGTTTAGTTGTTGTTGTTGGTTTTTTTTTTAATTTTTAATTCTTTACTAAATTATCAGTTCTAAGTTTCTATTTTGCACAAACATTTCACTTCTACATTTTGATTATTTTTACTTATGCTAATTCCTCACAGTTCCTATGACTTCTTCCTGGTTTTGTTACATTTTCATTTTATTGATTTTGTGAGTGGGAGTTTGGGGATGGGGCATGTGTGCCATAGCTAGTGTAGAGGACAATATGTAGGTCCCAGGGACTAACCTCAGGTTGTCAGGATTGGCATCTTACAAGCCCATTCTATGACTTTCCTAAACTCTTTAGGTCTTTTTGAAATGTTAAGTGACAAATTACACATCTTGATGGACATATGTTTATTTTATCCAACTTTCTTCTGAATCTTGTTTGTTTAGTTACTTTTTTTTTTTAATCTAGGGTCTCATGTAGCTCAGGCTAGGCTCAACTTTGCTTACGCCTCTGAGGATGAACTTGAATTCCTGATCTTCCCACCTCAGCTTTCCCAAAGTGCTTGAATTACAGATGTGTGCCCCTGAATCTGGTTCTCAGATAGTTTCAGTATAAGGCTGGGGCATCACAGATGCAGAGCTCATGGGTAAGAAAATAGCTGATTATTAATAATTTATCTGAATTTATGTCATAATTTTATGAGAAAATCATACACATTGCTTTACAAGGTCTATTGAAGGCCTTCAGCATGGCTTTCTAAAGTTTTTCTGTTTATTCTGCACCCACTTTCCTGTACCTCTCCATCATATACTGGGTCATCTACACAAGCAGGTATCTTTGGTCTTTCCAGAATGTTATTTGTTGCATAGTGGCCTAGGTTCTTCCTTGTCCTTTCTTTTTTGGAGAGAAAGAAAAACAAATGTCCCCAGTATTTAAAGTCTTTTTCTGAATTCTGATGTAGTTTGTTATTGATACTAGATAATCTAGCACTGTGTTATCTGTTTTGCATATAATCTTCCAGGTATTGCTGTGGATATCACTCTGTATGCTGTGAATGTGTTCCTCTGATTGGTTAATAAATAAAGTGCTGATTGGCCAGTACCAGGCAGGAAGCTCATGCGGGACAAGCAGAGAAGAGAAGTCTGGGAAGAGGAAGGCTGAGGCAGGAGTCGCCAGCCAGACACAGAGGAAGCAAGATATAAAAGTACCAGTTCAAAAACAACAACAACAAAAAGTACCGGTAAACCACAAGCCAGTGGCAACTTATAGATTAATAGAAATAGGTTAATTTAAGATATAAGAACTAGATAGCAGGAAGCCTGCCATGGACATACAGTTTATAAGTGATACAAGCCTCTGTGTGTTTACTTGGGTCCAAGCGACTGCAGGACTGGTGGGATTTGTCCTGACCATGGGCCAGGTGGGACACAGGAAAACTTCAGCTACAAGGTATTACTAAATTTTAACAACAGTCATTTATATCTGTTTATATGTCTTTAGCCTACAGAGAAGGCTTTTAGTCCTCAAGGGGATAAATAAATTAACCTCACTGGAATATGAATTTTAGTTCTGCAATTGAAGAAGCAGTCTGATTCTCTAATGTGGTGCCTTTCCTTTTACACACATACTTGAATCGCCTAGGGAACTACTTAAAATACAGTTGCTTTGGGACTCATTCTCAGAAGTCTTAATTTTATTTGGTCAGTGGCCTAGAAATGTGTATTTTATAGTAAGCACTCTAAGTGCTGTTGAAACAAGTGACTTTACAAAACACTGGGTTATAATAGTGAACACGGACATGATCTTAAAATGAGGCCCGCCTGTGCCAACAGCACCATGTGCCGCCCCATGAGCTGTGCCAACAGCACTGTGTGCCACCCTGTGAGCTGTGCCAACAGCACCGTGTGCCACCCTGTGAGCTGTGCCAACAGCACTGTGTGCCACCCTGTGAGCTGTGCCAACAGCACCGTGTGCCGCCTCATGATCTGTGCCAACAGCACCGTGTGCCGCCCTGTGAGCTGTGCCAACAGCACCATGTGCCGCCCCGTGAGCTGTGCCAACAGCACCGTGTGCCGACTCATGAGCTGCATCTTTCCTATCATCACATAGACAAGAGAAATTATTTACTAGAATTCATTTTTCCATATAGAATCTCACTTAATTAATCTAATAATTCTATCAAATAAGTATTACAGGCAGCATTTTGAGGATGAAGACACAGGTTTAGTGATGTTCATGGCAACACAGTAAGTGGCCACATTCAGTTTCAAATCCAAGACTATCTCATTTTGGAACCCATGACCTTCTCATGGTATCTGTCTTCCATTTCTTTAGAGTCAAGGATAAAGTTTACAGCCATAAAGTAAAACAAACCTGAGTCACTTATACTAGTCTCAAACTTTAGCCTTTTTTGCCTCAAGGGTTCTAAAATAGTTTTGTTATTTCTTCTTATAAAGAGAGTGCACCAGCCTAGCAAAGCATTGTTTAATTCTATTTACTCCTGAAGGAGGAAAATATAAAACAAAACCTCAGCTATCTATACAGGAGGTCCTCTATGAAGAGCAAACAGACTGAGCCAGGCATGGTGGCACATGTCTGTAATCCCAGCACTTCAGGTGGAGGGAGGGAGAGAATCTGGAGTCCAAGATTCTCTACTCCATAGTGAGGTGAAGACCAGCCTAGGTTACACGAGACCGTACCTTAAATACAAACACAAACTAGAATGGAAGGGAGGGAGGGAGGGAGGGAGTCATAAGAAATGCATTTTTTCATCTCTTGGACTGTATCAGGGTGCTTCTCCTGTGGTCATTGTTCATCCCCCAGTTCCTGGGGTTGGAAAGTAGAGGTGGGAAGTGAAATGGGTGTGGTGGCATCCTCCTGGAATCCCAACACTTGGAGCTAGAGGCAGAAGGTCAGAGTTAGAAGTCATCCTCAGCTACATCGCCCGTTCAAGACCAGACTCAAACCAAAACAGATGAAGGAGGGACTGTTTGACATACAGCTCTGAGCATCAGTCAGGAAATCTAATAACCTTGGAGAGCAGTCTAGGTGTTTGGGAGGGGCGGGACAAGAGTCTTTACCCATCTTTAGAGTTGCTACCTTCCTTCTACCTTGTGCTGAGGAGCAATTTACTCTGAACCTTTTTATGTGATAGAGATGGGTTGAAACTGTACCGGCTCATGTAAGAAATAAAAAGAGGATCCTAATGTTTTGAAGGTAGTTAAAAAAAAAGACATAAATCTTGACTATGGCAAACTTGAACAAATGAAATCTGAATGTACTTCACACACCACTGACATAGGAAAGTCTATGTGCTCTGATGTTTGCAAAACCTTCACTTAGTATTTGAATTCTGAAAAATGTGACCATCTTATAAACCTTGAACAAATTATTTCATTTCTTCAGGCTTCAGATTGCAGATGAGGACAAAAATAATACCCACTTTAAGAAGCTATTAGGAACCTTCATGTAAAATGTCTAGGTGTGTTAAGTGATGATGATAATGATGATGACGACGACGATGATGATGATGATGATTTTTTTTGTGTGTGTGTGGTTATGCATGTACATTTGGGTGCCTGTGGAGACCAGAAGAGGTCATCCCTGGAGACAGAATTACAGGCAGTTGTGAACCACCCAATGTGAGTGCTGGAAATCAAACACGGGTTCTCTGCAAGAGCAGAAAGTGTTCTTAGCTGCTGAGCCATCTCTCAGGCCCTATTATTAATGTTATTAATATATTTGTTTGCTTTCTGAAAATTGATAAGGCAAATTCTTCTCTCCCTTGATAGTAAGGCAAGATTAATGGATGGAAAAACTGATGTAATCTCTAATTGTAGCCAAGGTGGTAAATATAAAAGTGATACTCCAGGGAGATTAATTCACCAATGGCAGTCTCTCAGGGATAGCCAGTGCACTGA